>CM038224.1:59308206-59382711 GCA_021442155.1 Cymbidium sinense | reverse complement strand
CGAACACAATATTTTAAAGGATTCATGTCATCATTATTTCGACAAGTTTTAAATTTGTTTTGCAACCCTCCACTTTTCACATCCAGACTTGGGACCTGCAAAGATAGTGTTAATCAAAGAAAGACTATGTCTGATGTTAATAATAAACAATCTTGCCCTTGAATCAAGCCACCTTAGCCATTGGTTGAGGGCTAATGCTTTCGACCAAAAGGTCTTTAGATTCAAGGCTTTACATATGCAGTGTGCATTGAAGTTTGTGATTAAATTTGTTCAAATGTCCAAAAAAAATAATCTCATACTTGAAAGTAGTCATTCATACCTATGCATTAAGAATACACATCCAACAAGCATACATAAGAATAGATGAATACTAGAATTTTATCTCAAAGCTAAATATTTTCTAAATTATATATGCCTCAAGAGTCCTATTTATAGCCTACAAAAGCTCATAAATAAAAAAAATTCTCATAATATGATCTACTCAAAATAGCAAGTTTCAATTCATCTCTCGTGAATTCCAATAGCAAACAAATCCTTCCATGAATCCAATTCATGAAGCGCTAAAGACCTGACAAACTAAAAAAGAAACAATGCAAAAAATCATAGACAAAAAATCAATGAAATTATCGTAGCAAATCCCACAACTGCTTTCAAACACAACATATACCAAAAACAAAAAATGAATTTTCTAGCTAACTTTTGCTTTAGAACTAAACTCCTCAAATTGCCACAACTTCAAGAAAGCTTGAGCAAAGCTATTGTGCTTCATGCAAAGGTAACCAATGAATTATCACAAATAAATTTTTTCCACTGTACAAAAAATCCTATGATATCTTACCATCAATAGTGGCCAAAAATCATAAATGAAACAACTTATGAAACAAGATCATAGAAGGTAAGGTGTTGAATGTAAATTTATAAGGAAATGGAAAGAAAAAAAATCAACAATATTAGCAAGAAATACATAAAGTAAATTCAGTTTAGATACATTAACATTTAGATATTTGGAATACTACCAAAAACTTCTCTGAATTTTCAATTCATATGTAGTTACTCCAATGCATTATAAGATTTTATATTGGCCCACCTTTTGCAAGTAATAATTTAAATTTCCTTATAGGAATCCTTTCAGGATTCAGATATACCATTGTTTTATCATCTACATTAATTTTGTACTTATAATTGCCATACTCAATAGTTTTCTACAAATTTCTTCATACAAATCAGACAAATTATGTAAATCAGATGAAACAAATAATGAAAGTGCTACAAGGTTATTGTGTCTTAAGGTATACTAATAATAAGTTATAAACTAGTCCTATGTGAACCCTAAAACTTTGCTTTCCTTTCTCTCCTTCCTTTCTTTTGCTTTCAACCTCCTCTAGCTCTTTGCCTCAGATATTGCTTGCTATTCACAGGATAAGGGAATGAGGCTAATATATATATATAACATCTTTGACCAAGATTATCCCAATCATTCATTCTCGAAGCAGCCAGACTAATAAAATGCACACACGCACGTGAGGTGTGAAAAATGGAGTATAAAAATTTAAGACTTTTTTATATTATCTTTTAAAATTTTGAATATTACACTTAATCCTCATTACAAATTGAATAGCCTCAACTCAATCGAAGCATACATCTCACTTAGGCCAAAGTGACACTCAAGCCTTATGGCTTTTTTTTTTTCAAAATTACACTAAGGTGGGTCTTGAGGTATGCTTATTATTATGCAATTGTAAACAAATAATGAAACACGTCTAAGATTATGGGACTATTAATTCTACATATTCTTATTCATAAGAATTGTGCTTTCTTGTGATTTCTTGTCCACAACTCCTCTTTATTTGGGATTATTGCTTATCTTTATCTAGAGTTTGGAATTTTATGAGTATAGTTTATCCATGTAATCTATTTATCCACAAGGCTGGGACTATAACTTATACTATAACAAGCAATTAACATTAAAATGTTATTAGTGAATTTAGGGTTTATATGCACATAAGTGGAATTTTAGGAAAAACACCAAATAAAACTAAATTAATTAAATGAATAGCAAAAATAAATAAATTTTAAAATAGGTCCAATCACCCATTAACAGGCATCTATCATGGTCGCATCATTAGATGATACTAATATGGCAAAGTAAGTTGCATGTTCAACAAGAAACTTGCACTTATTAATTTTTTAAATGTTAGTAAGAGTTATTTCTTTATGTTTAAAGATAAAATAAATTAGAGATATCAAAAAAATTCATTTTATATCTCATACTATAAATAATTTTTTTGGAATACATTTACCTTTAAATGATTTATTTGAGATATAACATTAAAATAGCTATCTACAAGATGCAATATCAATAATGATTAAACCTAAGCACAAATGGGAGCCATCTAATATATTTGACTTTGTTTTTTTTTTTCAAATGAGAGTTGAGATGGGGTGGATTTAAGTATGCGAAATAGTGTTCATAGACTTGTATCATAAAATTGAATATTGTTTAGATCATGAAATTATCATTAGCTTAAGTTTGTTATTAAATTATGCTTCAAATATAATTACAAGATTAAGTACACTTTATTAACTGACTAAAATGTAAGTTAAAAACAACCATCTTAACAAGATAGTTCTATGACATCAAAATAACTTGAACTGATTGTATCCTTGATTAACCAAAATTTATAAAAGTATCATAACAATAAAGCGAAATTTTAGAAGAAAACACCAAATAAACCTAAATTATTTAAATTATGAGCAAAAAAATTAAAATTAGCCTAGAACTATAAATGCATCTACTTTTAAAAGAATTTATGTGAAGTATAAATGTATTTTAAATCTCAAATTTTATTTTATTTTATTTTTAAACCTAGAGAAATAACTTCTACTAAAAAATTTAAAAAAAATCATAAGAGACTTGAACAAGCAAATAGGTTGGCCACATCATCAACTATTTAAAATTTTATTATCTTAATTGTCCTTCTAAATAATTTAGTTTTAATTAATATTTTTTTTTCCAAAATTTTGCACATGAACACTACATCCTAAGATTTTTAAAAAAATGCATTTATCACCATAGAGGTAATGCAATACGAGTAAATTTCAAAATGCTTTCTATTTCAAATTATTCTTTATTCCCTGTATAATGTAAATAACCAATGCTAATGGGATAAAAACCACAAGCCTGATTCGATTAAACGATAAAGTTTTGTTAAAGTGACATATGGGAAGCAATCTTCGAATAAATATCGAGACCTAGAATGGTATAGACACTGACTGATAAAACAAGGAGAAAAGAAAAGGTCAAAGTGACAAACTGTTTATAGAAGGCTAGACTGGTTTTGAGGGGTGATCACAATTAATTGGCATCTTGTCCTTCATTCACACATGTCAATCAATCTATAAATTTCCCATATGGATCTAGTTTATATTCCTCCCTTTTTAGTTAATAAAGTAGTTGGGTTGCAAGTGATTCCTAACATAGATGCATCAGGAAGGCACATCAAACACAAAATTACAAGTAGATTCGAGCTTATATATAATCATAAATCAATAAAATAATATCTATCATGAATTAAAAATTTAACCATAATACCATGAGTATAATTGAAAATAACGATTGTGATAAGGACATGCAAATGATAACTCTCTCAGAAGAAAGAGATTAATCACAAGTTACGATAGATTTGGATCTAAGAAAATACCAACCCACATACTGGAAATGATTGATTTAGAAATCTTGTGGTGTAGCATGTATTGAATATTTGTAGGAAAAAACCTCCGAATTGTTTGAGCATACATATTTCAGAAAAAAAAATGTGCATATAAGAAAAAGAGTTAGAATTAGTGTATACGGAGTAGTGTAGACCAAAGATAATTTGGCTATCGATTGGAAGAAAACTTAAATTAGTTGTACTTAACGCATATCCTTCCAAATCTAAAAAAAAAAAAAAAAAAGAAGGATTCATCAAATTGATAAGAAATAATTGGGATAAAGCTAACTATGATTATTGGAAATTTTAAAACTTCATTCAGGCTGAAAGTTTGTGCAAGATGCCACGTGCTCCAAACTAACCACATTTGGGCAGGAGGTTTTCCCATTATCCACCGAAGGGAATAAGCGAGAAACCTATGGCCATACTTAAAACTATTTAAAGAAAGGTGGATTTATATACATACTATAAAATTCTTATATATCTACATATTTAACACTTCAACTTTTATATTTACTTATACAAAACGCTAGCATCCCAATCGCATCAAACTTACGAATGAAACAAGAAAACATGGTAGTTTCTAATTATCGCAGACTGAAACCTAATGATAAAACACACTCAAATCACAAAACTGTTATAGTACCTGAATTCTCCATTATTCGTGGCCAATATCCTCTTCTAGCTTACCTCTTCTCCTTCCATCCTCAATCATTCTTCCATGACTCATATGCTTATTGGCTACCTTAGATTCTTACAACAATGAATGAAAAATATTTTTTTTTTTTAAAAAAAAAAAACAGCCAAGCGCATACTAATGACATCAATCAACAAACAAACCAATCGTCTTATCTATCCTGCAATCGAAGATACGCTCCAGTCTCGAAGGATGAACAATTTAAGAAATGGGGGAGACAAACCTGCCTTGTGGAGAAGGGCCTGAGCGATGTTCTTGACGTGCCAGGTGGATCTACCAGTGGCGATGACTATGTGGTCCGTCCAGTCGCATTGGTCGCCCACGTGTATCACCCTCACATCGTCCCTTGACGTCGCTGAGGACCTTCTGCACCTCTTCCAGCTCCAGAGATCCTCGTTTCTCCAGGGTCGATGCTGTAGATAAGAAGCCAAGAGGATTCCATAGCTCTAGAAATTGGCGACGATGGCGTAGCCCGGAGGCGAAAGGTTGCCGAAGCATTCCAAGCATTCAGAACGGGAGCGAAATAAGCGGTATAACCTAAACCGAATACTCCATACGAAAATTCCATCTTTTTTTATGTCGAGACAGTCCCGCTTTCAAAAGTAAAAATTGTCTTGTTAATTCCCAGTTAACCTAAATAATTTTAAATGATTTTAAGAAAATGAATAATTATAAAATTATATAGTAGTTAATACTTTATAAAGATGAATTAAGCGTAGCTATAATTAACCTATAAAGAGAAAAATGAATAAAAGCTAGTCAAATTAGTGGCATATTTACTAGGAATTGGAGCAAATGATTGATTATAAAAAGAAGTAATTTTTTCTAAAGATCTCATAGATCTTATTAAAAAATAATAATAAATAATAATAAATAATTTACTTTGGCACTAAAGGTGATATCTCATTTTGGTATAATATAGTGCATAATTTCAATTCAAAAAGCTACTAATAGAATAAAATATTATATTTTTTTAATGAGATATTCATTTACATTCAATATTGATCTCACATATCTATATCAATTGCTCTCAAAAAAAAATTAAATAATGAATTTTATGTGAATAAAGATAATACAAAATTAATTAATTTATCATCTTTCATAAATGTGAGATGATATGGGCATACCATTTGCAACTAGGTGATGACATGGGCATATCATATGTATAGAAGTAAGTGATGCTATGGATATGTAAGATACAAATGATTGTGGCCCATGGATGCTTCAATAGTAAACCATCTACTAGAAATAACAATTACAATTGTTAACTTACCTAAACTTATTAATTGGTGTGGTCTTTTAATTCTTCATATGTCTTGAGGCTAAAAGAAACACTATCATTATCAGGTCCCAAGTCCTAGATGAGAAAAGTGAAGGGTTGTGTTAAGTAGTCGACAACCAGTGCAAAACATGTCGAGAAAGCATAACATGAATAATTTAATACATTGTGTTAATGTAAGGGCGCTCTTTAGAATCGACGTGATGTATAGCTTGAATATAGTGAAAAATATGCAAAGGTTGTTGCATCATCGATGCCTGAGTCCAGTGTTAAATAAGCAAGAGTGATGTAGCACATCAAAGGAAGAAAGGACCTGTAACAAAGTCCAAAACAAAAGTTTGAACTCAAGAGGACTTTTAATAGACTTTATATATTATGGATTTATGTTTCATATGTTGTATTATATAGTAATAGTTGTATTTGATCATGTTTAAGTGTTGTATAAGAGTTGTGGGTGAAAATATGTGAGTTCATGTATTAAATTGCATAGGTGTCAGACTGGCATCTAGGCGCTACTTTTCTGACACCTTGGTGTTACATTTCATAGTTTTTAGTGTTTTGGGATAAAGAAGCTAGTGCCTTGGTGTTGGTTTGTGGCCCCTTGGCACTATACTATGGCGCCACGATGCTAGTCTGTGGTGCCTTGGCGCTACAAAACTTTCCTACTTTTTTTCAATTTTTTGATAGTTTTTTCCCCAAATGACACATCCCTTGGAGTACTGTACTTATTTAAATATTATTTTCAACCTAATAGAGAAATTTTGGCTTTTATGTGCAAAAATTGATTGAAAATTCTTTTGGTTGGAGCTTAGTGGTAGGTCGTCTGAGAGATTCAATTATCTCTTGCTACCATTCTATTTGGATGAGTAGAACATCTTCATATCCCTTCCACTTTGGTGAGTTGAAGATAGTGGAGCATCTCTTTCCGCTATGACATCCTACTCTTCGTAGCCCATACCACATCATTTTGGTATCAGAGCCTAAGATTTGGAGGAGTGGAGAAAGTGCTCACAAATAAGTTATTTCAAATCCAAATAATGTTAGTTATGAATTTTAGATTTTGCATAATATTCTTTACAAAATTAGTAATTTTGCTTGGAAATGCATGCTAAATTTATATGATAGATGATCGCTCAAAAAAAATATCTCTAGTAACTCTCTATCATCTTTATTAGGATAGGTAGAAGTATGTTCTTCATGAGACAGATTGATATATATATTCAACTAGATTTTTCATAACATTATGTTAGGGTTTATTTATATATGGGCTCTACTCCCTATGAACGCAAGCATTCATAGTAATTATCCCTCTTACCGAAGTAAGAGAGGACTCTCAATTAAAGTTGGAAACAAATATATTTCTCTGATATGTATCAGTGTCTAGTGGTGTCTGTGGCATGATATAGATGGCTGTCTAAGGAAAATAGGAGGGTAGTCCCGATCAAGATCCCATGGTTCTGTCATCCTGTGACTATGTTGTTCCAGTCCACCAACATCAGAAGGCTATCAACCATAATACCCAAGGAGTCTGATTAGCAACCATGGGTTGCCTCGTTTCAAATATCCTAAATAAACTAGGGTTTTAGTGTAGGGGTTGTGGTGTAGGGATGATGTAATAAGTAAATATATTGTGCTTACATTTATAAGAAATCAATGAATATATAGTGTTATGGCGAATAAGTAGATTGTGCTTACATTCCTTGGGAAATGCTAAGTAGGAATGTTCACATGCCGAACATATAAATTAGACTTATGTCCCTTTTGGAATGCCATTATTGTAGAGTTGTTCGCATGGTGAACAATTATATCCCTTAATATATAGATTGTTCGCATGAAAAATAGATATATTAGACTTACATCCCTTTGGAATGTTATATGGATATAGGTTGTTTACATGATGAACCCATAGATTGGATTTACATCCATTTGGAATACTAGTATTAAGATGGTGGTAAGACCTGTAATGACTTATGGTGCAGAATGTTGGCCAATAAAAGAGAAACATAAGACTAAGTTAAGTGTTGCAGAAGAGGATGCTCAGTGGATGAGTGGCTTTACTCTTAGAATAGAATGCAAAATGAGTATGTTAGGAAAAAGTTGGAGTAGCTCCAGGTGTAGATAAGATTAGGAGAGTCGCCAGATGGTTTGGCCACATAAAGCGTCGGGTCCAGATGACCGATTAGAAGAGTAGATGCATTATATTTGCCTTATGTTAAGAAAGGTAGAGGTACCTAAAAGACTTGGTTAAGATGTATAAAAAATGATCTTAGTATACTTGAATTAAATGAGAATTTGACACATAATTGGACCTGATAAGGCGAAGGATTCATGTAGTAGATTGCTTGTTGTTATTGTTGTTGGAATACTAGTATAATATAGATTGTTCACATGGTGAATACATATATTTATAGGATACTTGTGTGGTAAACATTAATTTGTGATTTTGAGGGTCAACGACTCAGTGCTATTAAAATGGTGCATTGTTGTTGAGTAATTAGCACTGTAGCATTATAATATATAATTCGTGTCTTAAAAACCTAAGGGTTCAATGCCTTGACGTTATAAGGCCAACACTATAGTCCCTTGGTATTGAATTTTGAATAGGATCAAGTTGATTGGTTGTTGGCGTAATCATTAATGATATGGCATCCTCAAAAAAGGTGGTTAATGTTGGTAGATGGACAAATATTTTTAATTAGAAAGAATAAACTTTTGACCACATGATGTTGTCGGACCACGATCTTTGCATCAATGTCCACTTTTGCGGTGTTGATTATGAAATTAATTACCATAATTATCATAAATATCTTTTTGACCAGTGTGGTAACCATTTTGACTAGGTGACCAGCACCTAGGTGCCTCATGTGGTGTTGCGGCACTGGTCATAAATCTCAGAAATCGAAAAGCCAACACCTCAGCGCTATCAACGTAAAGCTGCAACATTGGGTCCAGTATATAAATTGGACTTCTAGGCTGTAATTTTTTTTCATTTTTAAAGCTTTAGTTCCTTTTTATACTTCACTTGCCCTTTCCTCTCTTAGCTTACATTCTACTTTAGGAAAGCCAACATGTTGGTGAAATATGCAAGGACAAAAATGACATTAATAAGTTTGTTAGTGTAAGGAGATGTCACCACGCTCTCCTACACAAAACATCTCATCCCAGAGAGGAGCTATACAATCCAGATGGGAGTTTGGAGAAAATTATTAACGAACGAGGTTGGGAGAAGTTAACCTATCACAACAACTTCTATGTCATTCTCGTAGTGTGAGAATTTTTTGTCAATGCGAAGGAGCACTAAAATAATATAGTTTTTGTCCAGAGAAAACTAGTACATTTCAATAGTAGTACTATTAATGCATATAACAATTTATAAGATGTAGTGTATTATTAGTATCTCTTATATTATAATAATCATCCCAATTTTGATAAAATCTTTATTTTTTTCACTATTAGAAATTCTAAATTTTAGTGGAAAAGGTGAGAAGATAAGATTATTAATTTTCTTACCATCGATCTCACTATTGAGGCCAAAGCAGAGCATTATTTCATTTTTGTCAAGTTAATGTTTACTAGCAATATCAGTGAGGTGATTGAGGGTATAATTGTTTTGGATTTTGTAATTCAAAAGGACATTATTATGGATGTAGGAAGGGTCTTTTATAATTTTATTTATTATATGCTTAGAGGTAGTACTACTATAGGGTATGGACATTCTTCTTTAATTTATTATTTGTTTGTTGTGGTGAGTGCGCAAGGGGAGTCTAATGAAGAAGTTCTAATTCAAAGGGCTCCTCTAACTAAAAGAACAATTGAAGGATTTGACTCGATGACTGAGGTGGGAGAAAGCTCATGTGATCCTCACTCATGACCTAAATCCTCCAAGATCTTAAATGAGCAACTCCAAAAAATTAGGGGACAAGTCTTAGATTTAAGGAAAAAGATTGGTGAAACTAGTTGGCAGCACTTTGAATTGGAGAAGAAATTTGACCACCACATGGTTCAGCAAAAGTAGCAGTTTTCATACATTGCTGAGTTTAACTCAACACTTGTTCATATCTTTGAAAATTGTGGCTTTCATACAGGCTCGGTTCAGGCTTCTTTTCTTGCAACACCTCATTATCACTCTTATGTGAACACCTTACCGGAAGAAGAATAAGAAGAAGAAGAAGAAGAAGAAGAAGAAGTAGAAGAATAAGAAAAAGGATGATAATGAATATGACTATCAATTTTCCCCTTTCTATTTTATTATTTATATTTTTTTCTTTTTCTCTTTTATGTATTTATTTATTATAATTTTTTTTGGAATAAATTTTAATGTTAATAAAAATATCTTTATTTATGTGCACTGTGTTTGTCTCTTTGGAATGCTCTAGGATTTAAAAGCTTAGCAATATATTTTTCAATTTCAAATGAACAATATTGATGGCTTAACACCTCGGCGCTGCAAAAACAATGTGCCTTGGCACCATTAGTTAAAAGACATCCATTCAAAACTCGAGAATTCAATGCCTTGGTGCTACATTGGTAGCATTGTGTTAATGAATTGGGTTTAATTTTAGAGGGGGAGGCGACTACACTATAATATGAATTGGCACTATTACTTAGGTGCCTTAGATTTAATTTTCCAAGAGCATAATGACTCGATGCTATGATTTTATCACCATGGCGCTGTCAAATGACTGTCTATAGTTTAGCTTTCTTGAGAGCCGATGCCCTGTGATGTCGGTATATGATGTTGATGAGTGCCTATAGTTTAACTTTTTTGAGTGTGCGGTTCCTCGGCAATATTGCCATGATGTTGTTAAATGAGTGCCTATAGGTTAATATTCTTAAGAGCACAACACCTTTAGATATTAGCATCATGGCGATCAAATGAGTGCCTAAGGTTCATGATTCCCAAGGACATCTCGAGATGGTTGTTATCTGCTAGCGATGTGTGCCTAAGGTTTAAAATTTCTAAGGACTTTGCGCTTTAGCACTAGAATATCAATGCCATGGGACTGCTTCGTTAATGCCTAAGATTTAATACTAGTGTGAAAATTTAAAATTTTGGTAGCATAATGTCTTAACAAGGTTAAAATTAATAGTATTGTAGTGCAAGAAGAACTGTTCTCTCTTGTTTGAGATCTAAGATCAACAGATGGATGATTTTGTTTCACACCAATACTAAGATCGACAATGGAATGGATTTTAAGATGTAGCACCTCGGCGCTGGAAAATAGCATTAAGGCATTATTTTAAATAGTTTTTTTTATTTTGTGAGAGGGTAGTCCGTCATTGTAAATGAATGCGACCGCAAAAAGACACTAACCTAAGAACTTAGCACCATGTCGGGCTTTTACCTCTGCTACATGGTAGAGCACCAAAGATATCATTCTTGAGGGCTTAGCACCTCAGTGTTGGGACTTGTGGCATCAGCGTTGCGAAGCGGGAACTCTATTATTGAACTGAATTCTTAAAGAATTTAATAATTTTTTATGAAAGTTTAGTGGCATAACACTTTAGCAATGCTAAATTTAATAGTATTTTAGTGCAATGAGCGCTCTTTTCTCTTGTTTTGGATTGAAGATCAATGGAGGGAGGATTTTTATCTCACGTTGGAATCAAGTTCAATGGTGGAGGTCTTCAAACTTTAAGTTCTTGCACTTATAGTGGTTTTTAATAAAACTAAGTTTTTCTCCCTTACTCTAGATTCAAGATCAATAGAAGAAGGCTTTTCATTTCTCACCGATTCAAGATCGGTGAAAATTTTAAAATTCTCTTTCAAGAGGAAAAATTATATCAAAGAACATTTTCAAGAATTTTTTACCTAAAGTTAACAACAACTGACTTTAGTTTTATTTTGTGCGAGATGATAGCACCCTCATATAGAGGCAAGAGACGCGTTGTGGAGAGAAGCAAGTGCTAGAGAATACTTAGAGTTGAGACTGGGAGCAAGAAAGTGAGTAGTGGAAGAGATAAAGAGAAGGAAAATGAGAATGAGCATACCCCTCTTTTTATAGAGGTTTTTTTGGACAACTGTTCTCGCATTTTGGGTAGTTTTTTGTCCCATAACTATCTCCCCTGCCTTTCCCTCCCCCTTAGGCAATTATCATTGTTGGGGTAGTAGTTGGTGGGGAAAGGGGTAGTTTACTTACTTTTAAAACTAAAATATGTTGCGACAACGCCTAGGTGTTGGGTTTATAGCATTGCAGCACTATGTTGCTTAAGTAGATAGCTCGCAGAGTGGTTTACATTTTTAAATTTTGTAAGGTGGCGATAGTGCTTAGGGGTTGCAATTGCAACACAGCGGAGCCCCAAGTTAGGATGTTTCATTTATTATTATTATTATTATTATTATTATTATTATTATATGCAAATAAAATTACCCTTTAATAAATATATCATCTCGATTGGACATAATGCATTCATTCTTTATTTATTTATTTATTAATCATTATATGTAATAATATAATAGTAAGAGAGAATACATAGTCTTTGAAAATCTCCAATCACTATCACATATTATATGAGACAGTGACATAAAAGAGTTTTCAGCAACAAATAATTAACCGAAATTTTCTAATTCTGACAAAAGTTGTATGAGCTCTATAGGCTATAGTAGATTGTCTCTCTCAAGCATCATGAAGATGTTGAAAGGCATGTTCCTGGTCATGGACGATGAAGAAAGAGCCTGCTCAAGTTTGAACACCTGTGCATCCATCAGTGAACAATCCTCTTCTACAACTGTGATAGTTTGTCTGAACATATATCTCCTCTCTTATAAATACTCTCTCCTTAATTGTAACTCTCTCAATTTAGCAAATATGTCGAAAAGCTTAGTCTGTGTTCTAGAAAGCTCTCTCTAGTAGGATCTTAATGCTCTGAGATTATGCTAAAGATCTTCACAAATTAAGGAGACTTGATGCAAAGTAGTGTTGAATGAGGTCTCTGCAATAGTGATTGTATCTAACAAGATCTCTTGATAGGTAGTGTGTAACGAGAATAATCCAAGCTCAATATCTTTATAGAGAGATTCCCAAAGTTGTAGCTCTTCTACTTCAAGGACCAAGGCAGTAACATATTTTAATAAGGAATTTCTTTCCACACTAAAGCTAGAAAGCTCAGATAAAATATCTAAGTCAATGCTCATAAGTAGGTGGCATGGTGCTGCCACTATATGAGATAGGCTCTTTGAAGAGTTGCAATGTAGTGGATTTGAAGGCCTAGGGCATATATCTTAGAGATGAAGCATGAGATCTCTAGATTGGATAATTGCCTTTGAGCTGTAAAACATAAACTAAGGATAAGGTGGCTTTCTACATAAGAATCAACATGGATCTTGACCCAACCCAAATTTAAACAAATAATTGAAGAATCATCTTGGGTGGCACTCATAATCTCCCAAGTTGAGTCTGATAAGAGTAGCTCGTGGTTAGTCATCAAAGTACTAGATTTCTTTGTATAAGGATCCTCTTCAATATGCACATGATTGTTGACCTCATTTTTGAATGAAATTAATATTATTTTTAAACCCAAGAATTAAGACACTTAATTCTAGATTAGGAGCCTCCTAATTAGGTACTTAGGACACTAGACCTAATAAACTAGTGCATCCTTCTAGAATTTGACCTAACCTAATGGGATTAGGTGGATCTAAACCCAACTCAAATTTAAACAAATAATTGACTTAAACATATTCAAATTGGAAACCTAAATCCAATTGAGCTTAAGGAAATTTGGATGGCTAATCCAACTACCCTACTTATGCTCAAAACCACTCCAAAAAAATTCAAATGAAATCAAAACAACTCAAACCAAATCAAATTAAAAATGCATGACATGAATATGAATGGAGTCAAATGAAATGAAAGTCAAATGTAGTCAACCATTGAACATATAGTTGACTTATGTGGGTCCCACTAAGTCAAAGATCAACCAATTATAATTTGATCAAATTAAATTATTTTAAAACTCAAAATAATTAAATAAACATGTTTAAACATGAATTAAAAGAAAGTTAAAACCAATAAGGCCATAATTAGGCCAATTAGACCATTTGACCTAAATGGGCCTAAATGGACTTTATTGAATTCAAATCTAAATTAAATTAAAATCAATCCAAATTAATTATCTAAAATCATTTGAAAATCATTTGAAAATCATTATTAAGTATAAATTAACAAATTATTAGGATTAGTTTGACTAATATGGTCATTGACCCAATTAGACCTATCTTAACCCATTAAGCCCAAATTGGGTCAAAGCGAGATTTAAACCCAAAACAAATGAAATTCAATTAAATTAAATCATTCTAAATACTTAGTTTAACACAATTGAAGACTAAATACATTATAATTGAGTCAAGAAGGTTATTTGACTCAATTGGATTTAACCAAATCCATTTAATCCATAATGGGCTAAGTGTTGAAGCAAGCAAGCAAACAACTCCAAATTCCATAAAGCCCATTTATTGGGGACATCATAGATGATTAAATAAACATAATTGAAGCTTAAGTCTACCATTAAATCATTAAATGGAATAAGTTATCTCAAGTCAAAAGGGAAAATGTCTAAAGTGGCACAATTCAAAATGTTTGAACATGAACCTAGACTAATCACTTTGAAACACATGTAAACTCATCCTAAGATGTGTTTAATTGAATGGATGCTAACACTAAAAAAATGAGCTTAAGTCCACCTAAGCAAAGTAATATTTCATGGAGAAAAGATGGAAGCTTGGACTCCCAAACTCCAATCCATTCCATCACCTCCACTCCTCATCTTATCTATCTTGGATTGTTCTCAATCAACTAACCACCCCATGGAGCTAAACTCCAAGGGGTCACCTTGTCCGGCCATGGTGGGTTGCCCATTAGATATACCTCTTGGGCGAGAGTGGAAAACCAAGAGTGAGCTTTCACCAAGAGAATTTGAGTCGTCCATCACATTCTCAGCGACAGCGGAGTTCGACCAAAGCTACTGGAAAATGGATGTAGCTTGGTCTATAAGCCGATCCACAGGGAGATAATCCAATTACTCCTTTTTAAAGCTTTGTTAGGTTCGCACAAAGCTTTTCGAATTGCCCCCGCCACCGGAGATTGCTGCCAACGAGGTATGGAATCCAACTAACCCCTTAAACATTCAGTTTTGGTCCATTTCAAAATGAACTTGATCTTAAGTAAGATGAAGCCATATAGATGCATTCCATTTGAGTCCATAATGGATTTGCAATTGAAATTAAGTGATCTCATTGGCTAGATTGCCAAAAATTACCTCAAGTCGATGGACGGCCTTCGGCTTTTGCCATCGTTAAAGGAGATATAATCTCCACCATCCATTCTTTTTATTAGGAATGGACAGTTTGATCTATCAAAGTGATTTAATCCGATAAAGCAGGATAATCCATCGATCTTTGATCGGATGACTCGATACCATATATTGAAATAATGTGAGATCCACATGGATTCCGCATGGTCAATCAGATGTCGCCACGTGTAAAGCAGTACTAACCATTTAAAACATGAAATTTTAGATTTTTTGAATTAAATAAATAATAAAATACCATAAAGCTCAAAAAAATTATAGAAAATAAAGTACTCAACCAAAAAATATAAATATGGGCTTTATGGATTCATCTTAGAGAGAGGAATCCATTAAACTCAAAATCCCCAATTAATTTTTGATTGTTTTGGGTTAATTTAGATATAAATGAAAATGATTAACTCAAATTAATCTCAAACTATTAATCCAATTGATTTTAAACTTTGGAGAATTGAAATTAGGGTTAAAACACACCTTAGACAAATTTTTGTGATTTATTGGCAAATAAATTTTAAATTGCAAAATTTTCAAGTCATAAGCTTTGATTTAATGAACATAAACCTAACCCATGCTAAAACCAATTTGGCCAATTTGATTAAATTGGTCAACATGTTTGACCCAAAATGGACCATATGAATAAAATCTAAATCTAACCCAAATTGAATCAAACAAATTGCACTAACTCATTTTAAATGACTAACTAAACTTACCTAAACTCGCACTTTGACCCAATTTGGTCAAAATGGTCAACTTAGCTCAACATGACCCATATGACCAACATGAGTCAAATTGAGCCAAACCCAACCAAACATGGCATGACTCATCCTTGTGTCACCATGGACTTGCCCAAATGGATCCAACCCATGGTTAACCTAGGTTGGATCAAACTTATTAAACCAAACCCTCCAAATGGGATAAAGTTCTCATTTAGAAATGTTCCCCACCTCCCCACCCCATGGCAAACATCTTTTTCTCTTCATGGACAGAGGACCACAGACCCAACCTAACCCAAAGATGTTGGGTTCAACTTTTGGCCAAGAGAAGGTGAGCTCACCCATGTGGTATAGTCAAACTATAGGAGCGACACTCAGTGCATCAGGATATGTTGCTAGGCAGAGATATCTTTGGGGATTTGTTCACTCGATAATCATGCATCCTAACATCTAATTCAAAATTATTGGCATGTGATAATCTAATTGACTAGGTGACCAATTTGAGGTTGAGGCATATCCATGATGCTCCTCTGGAGTGAGTTATAGATTATATTAACTTTAGAGATCGGGATATCCTTTGCTGGTATAGTCTGATTATTGGGTTACCGCACATTGCATCATGAAGCAGAAGATTAGGATCCAAAATCAGTGTTCGATACACCCTTGACAATAGTTAGTGGATATATGCACATCGTCATTTATAGATGCATGGTGATATTTTTAGAAAACTTGGCATCTATCATGCAGTCTACACATCCTTCTTTTTTTATAACCACCTACCTTTTACCTAAATTTAGAGTGTAGCAGAACAATAAGATTGAGATAACAATACTTGTTGGATTAGCCCACATGAAATGATTATCACGATGGCTGATATGCATAATATAGTAGGCCTTCCTATCATGGACACTCCTTATGAAGAATGCATTCCTCCATATCATAAACCTTTTTAGCTCTAGCTAGCTTATCAGCATAGAAGAGGTAGTTATATATACTCTTCAGGCTTTCGTTGTGCTGTAGCTCACTACTAGGAGCTATACTAGGAGAAGAGAGTAGGCCATAGATGATGAGGAATGATCACTTTAGATATGTGGTTTGAGAGCTTCCTATAGCCATTAGTATGCTTGTCTCATTTTGCATGGCTAGATGATCCATTCAATATAGGATTTCACTCTTATGAGAGGTCTAATAGTACCAAATTTGAACAAGAGGGTAGAATGAATTCCCAACACATTTTAGCATGAGGGATTGATGAAGAGCTATCTCTAGTAGCCTTCATTATCATATGGTTGTGGAACTTTGTGTTTCCAGGCCATAATAAAATATTTCATCATTCTACTCTCCTAATGGCCAGTTTACTCGCACGTTATGAGGGGATAGCACTAGCACCTGCAGCCTACTTACATTATGGATTAGGTAGAGTTAGTGTCATGACTGATTCATGATGATACCATGTACACCCCCTTAACACTATCTACATGGGTGGATTCATGCTCATATTTTGGGAGCATTCAATTGTCCCGAAACACTTTTATATTTTAAAGAACATTAATTGCCTCTAATGATGCAGTTGAGTAGGGCTTTAGTCTCTCTGGACAGGGATCAAATTCAAACATTCATGTTTGCTCCATCGCGCATGATGGATCACTTCCAAATCATTCACATATTAGCTTTTTATAGCCTACCTGCTCAAAGTCTGGGATAGAGGTTTATGGATTTTCTCATTGAAAAAGGGATGCTTTTATTATTTGGTAAAGCCAGGGCATAGATGTGTAGCTAAATTCCTCATCGAGCTAAGACCTGCTTGGCGTTGCAATCGTCGCCATGAGTATGTGATCTTTGAGGGATATCATCCCAACAGAGTTGCTTGGCAGTATAGATTCACATAGGCTACACCCATATATGGACTACCACAAATACTGGATGTACCAGATACTCACTCCCTAGGGTCATTATAATTTTTTGTTCCCCTATTGTTAGCTGCTACAGCATGGACCTTCACACTTCACCTATGGACTGATTCAAACTTTTATGTAGCTCTGCATGAGGCTTACATAGGGATTAGTCACCTATGGCTATTATGGATATGTCATACCTTCTCTTCTTTCTTGGAGCTAGGTTTCCACATATACGATTGTAGAGATATTCATAGTAAAAAGATCATCAGACGAGCAGGGTGGTAGTAGAAAGCGATGATGAAGGAATTCATCTACTAAGGAGAGAGAAGATAGAGATATTCATAGTTTTTGAGCAGCTGATCATGTCATGGGAATACTAAGAATAAATGATTATACATATGTTCCCATCCGATTAGTAGTAGTTGAGTCGATGAGTAGAGCTACCGAGGCTGTGTTAGTGGAATGGATAGGGAGCAATGCCACATTGGTACTATCGACAGATGTCAGTGCAATTTCCCCAGCTTCAACTCAACCCACTAGTGATGACCATCTACATACTAGAGAAGGCCTATGTATAGAGGAATACAACATGTAAACAACTAGTCATGAACTACTCTTATTCGACTCAACTCAGGTAATAGTGAGTACTTGTCAGTGTGGTTCCTCCAATGTTGACTCTTGTGTATAGAGTCATCCTACGCCTAATCCCTGCTTCAAAGTTCATAAATAGCTATTTGGCCTAGCGATTTCATTCTTTATCTCCAAAATACATCATAGGCATTTATGTTTGTTATAGTGTTGCTCTTTTAAGAGCCTAACTCATATAGTAATGGCAATACATCACCTACTGTTCAGCATTAACATAGATGCTTTACTTGAGCTTCACAACTTCTCTGTATAGGCAAACTCTTTATTAGATTGTGTGGCTGCCCTTGGTCTTGAAGTAGGAGAATTATAGCTTTGGGAATCCCTATGCGAAGATGTTGGGTTTGACATATTCTCATTATGTACTATCTATCAAGAGGTTTTGTCAGATAGCATTAGGACTATAGAGACCTCACTCAGTGCCACCTCACACCAAGTCTCTCTAGTTTGTTAAGATCTTGAGCATAGTCTCAAAGTCATGAGAAACTACTAGAAAGAGCATTTTAGAGAGCATTTTGAGCTCCTAGATATATCAACTAAGTTAGAAGAATTACAGCTAAAGAGACAATATCCATTCGAAAGGAGAGCTATAATCAAGCAAGCTGTTACAACCATAGAAGAGGATTGCTCATAGGCAGATGCTCACGTAACTAAACTTGAGCCGATCCTTTCCTCATTGGTCCATGACCAAGAGGCTGGCGCCCAACATCTTCTTGAAGCACAAGAGAGGCAATCTACTATGACCTATAGAGCATATGTAGCTTCTATTTATATTAAAAAAAAAGTCAGACTAATCTTTTGTAGTTGTAATCTCTATTATATCATTGCCTTATGTGATGAATGTAAATGGTTGAAGCTCATGATTTCTCTTTGTTTGTTATATAATGAACAAATAGATACACATTGAATGCATCATGGCCAACTGACATGACACTTTTTTGGGGGGCGTAATTTTGTTTGCATAAAAAAAGAGAAATGCAAATAATAAATTATTTTGTCACAACGCCACAACACAAAAATAGTCTTCCAAAAGGATAACTGTTAGTCCAGTTAGTGAGTCGATGGCTTGGCCCCATAGCATTTCCATGATAGCATTGAGGCACTATGACCATGATCTGTAGTTTAAAGAAGCAAGAAAGAATTAACATTCTCTCCCCATGACTACTAACCACCCAAGGGAGTGAGGGAATGATTAGGAGGCAGAAAACCACCCCACTAGTGGAAAGAACTCTATAAAAAGGGAAAAAATCCCCCCTCCCTTTTTCACTTTCCCTCTCTACTTTTTGATTGATTCTCTTTGATTTTTTTGGTGGTTATTGCTTTCGAGAATCTATGTTCGCTATAAGATCAACTCTCACTCTTACGAAAGCCATCTCTCTCCAACTAAAGGTAAAAGATTTACTATAATAAGGTTTCTTACATTCTTTTACCTAGCTTTTCTTTCTTGGCATAAGTTTTTTTTATCAAAGAAATCTCCATCGCTTAACTTAGTTCCAATGTGAGAAGGAAAGAAACCTTCTCCCTTAATCTTAGATCTAGAATAAGGGAGATGACAATAAAATACAAGAACTTAGCATTGCTAAAATGTTACTTTATCCAAATTTTTTCAAAAAATTGATGGATTCCCCTTTTTATAAAAAATTGCCAAATTCAAACTAGCCTTTTTTTTGTCAAAACAATTCCTATCATTTTTCCAATTTGATCTATTTTAGAAAACTTTAAGGGAGGCCATCCATTATGCTTTAAATTTATTAAATTTACATGTTATTTAAACATTCGATAAGTAAGAATATAATCAGTATCCTTTTTCTTTGAGTGTACTCAATATCCTTTTTCTTTTCCTTGACTTGCTTTGTTAGATCAGATCACACAAATAAAAGTGATTATTATTTATGCAGCTTCCTCATGGGTATGCTTTTAGATTAAGGTTAAATTATTTTGATATGGTGATTCACCATCTATTTTATAACAAATACCCTAAGATGATTGTATATCTACATTAGTGGTTTGATATCAATTTGAGGTATTAAATCTAGTTCATGTGACTCAAATCATATACTAGACTAGACTTCATTCTCAACTTTGACAAACAAGTAAGACTAAGGATGTTCATACATCAATTTCTACTACCCTTTAATAATGAGGTCAGAATTGAAGGCCGAATTTAAGAAATTACTTATCACACTAGGATGCTAATTATTGACATGCCAATATTTTAGTCTATTTGAGACTCACATGCTTAGAGATGATTCTATAGGTACAATTGACTATAGTCGCAGAAGATCTTGAGGTTGAAATTGCAATCTAATCTCAGAGGGAACCCTCAAAATAATAATGAGGTGAGGTTACCATTAGTTTATAGATTGAAAGCATAAGACATTATGTACGTGCCCAAATGTTTACTTACCATAAAGAGAGTAATGATAGGGTCCCCCCAAATAGTGACATATCCTATGGGTAAGGCTATTTTTGTATGTATGCTTGCTGTGCTGAGTGCTTTATCACAAAAAAATGACATTTAGTATGTTAGTCTACAAAGTTTATTGCAAGGAAAATACATTATCTAGTATGTAAGTCTATTAAGTGCATTACTTAGAAAGCACACTATTGCTTACCTATAGCACCCAAGAAGGCGGTGTTGAATTGGGTTTTAATAATAAATTTAAAAATTTTTAATTTTATCTTTTATCTTTTATACAACAACAACAACAACAACAACAACAAGCCTTAATCCCACTAGGTGGGGTCGGCTACATGAATCCTTCATTCCATTGTGTCCTATTGTGTGTCAAATTCTCATTTAATTCAAGTATACTAAGATCATTTTTATACATCTTAACCAAGTCTTTTAGGTCTACCTACCTTAACATAAGGTAAATCTAATGCATCTACTCTCCTAATGATCATCGGACGGTAGGCTTATGTGGCCAAACCATCTAAGCGACTCTCCTAATCTTATCTACCTGGAGCTATTCCAACTTTTTTTAACATACTCATTTTGCATTCTATCTCTAAGAGTAAAGCCACTCATCCACCTGAGCATCCTCATCTCTATAACACTTAACTTAGTCTTATGCTTCTCTTTTATCTTTTATAAAAGACTTAAATATTTAATAGTAATGCTTTAGTAAATTAAGCACTAGAAAAGCAATAATAGAAAAGTAAAGTGCTAAAAAATAAAGAAAGATAACACAAAGATTTTACTGTTCAAAAAATAAAATACACCCACTAGAATTCACTAAACCAAACTAGAGATTATAACAAAATTTTTGTACTCCTGAGCAAGTACAACCCAACATGTATCTTAAGCAAGTACAACCCAACAAGAAATCAAGGCAAAGAAGAGAAAGATACAAGTCTAACTCTCAATTTTAAAATGTTTTTGTACAACCCAATCTATACTAATACTAAGGCAATTGAATATTAATGAAAAGAGAGCTCACTTTAATTTTAAATGAAATTAAAATAGATTTTCAATTAAATATTTAATGTACTTAAGTAACTTAATGTTGCTTGAATGATCTTTAAAAGGTTTGAAATGATTTTTAGAATGACTTTGAAATGCAAACTAAAATGCAATCACCAAAGACTTTACTTTGAATTCTTTTTCACACAAGCTAACTTTCATTCAAATGATAAACATATTTGCCATTTGAATAACTAAATAATCACTTGAATAAGGATTTGAATTATCACATGAAAGCTATCACATAACATATGCATAAATCAACTGAATATAAGTAATCAATAAGCACAAAATAATTTATGCAAGATACGATGTGGTCAGCCAAATGGAAAAAGAGAGGTAATAAAATTTTAAGCACAATCAAATTTAACCAACCTATATGTAACTTTAAGCCAAAGGGATAAACAATGGATATTCAAATGATTAAGCACTTAGAAAATTAATAACCTTTAAAAAAACTTTAACTAAACAATAAAAAAAAAGAAATATTCAATGATTAAGCACAAAATAAATTGATTTCCTTATGTTAGCTTTAGGCCAAACAAAAAATCAAAAGATTATCAAGAAGGTAACGTCCACACAAATTGATCTTGTTATCTTTGTTCTTGGCCTAACAAAATCTAAAGATTATGTCATGAATAAATACAAGAAAATTTACATAACCTTGTAAACTTCGAAGCTAACAAGAAATAAGAGAAGTTTAAGAACCTAACACCTTAGAAAATAAACACCAAAGAGATTATGTTTTCGTCCAACAGTGGAATCACACCAAACCTTCGCTTTTTCCAATCAATTTTCAAGAAAATTAAATGTCCAAGGGAAAGGAAAGAATCATGAGGAATGCTTGTACTTGTATCACCAAAAATCTCCAAGAAATGATCTTGCAAGAATCAGCCAAGGGTGAGCAAGAGAGCGAGAAAGAGTTTTTAACGTTTTGAAACCTTTTTAAAGTTGAAATAAGGCTCTTAAATAGATTAGCGAGATGTCTAGGGTCGACCAAAAACTGATCCAATGAGAGGGAAAATTGATTTTCCATGAATTTGAATTTCAAAATCAAAGGAGTGGGGGATTGGCTAATGAGATCTTCCATAAGAACATTTACAAATTTGTTTAAACCCAATATGGAATGTATGCTATGTGATTTATGGCCAATGAAGAAGGAAATCTTATAAAAATTTTGGCCAAGGAAGTTTCGATATGAAAGATAGAGTTTTGATTAAAATAAATCCATTAAAATCCACTTCGAAAAATTCGACCAAAGAGGTTTCCTAAAATATGAAAATTTTAAAATAATGCATGAATTAATTTTAAATTAAACATGATTGTGTTCTATACACTATTTTAAAAATTAGACCGGCCAACCGGTTTAACTGTGAACCAGCCATCGATGAAAACTAGCTTAAACCATCGATTCGATCGATCCCAATTTTATAAACTGGCCGGTTCAAATAAATCTCTTTTAATTTTTAATGAAATGACTAAATTTTTTAAACTAGTAATTAAGCATAATATTTTAATTAAATATTTTTAAAATAAATTTAATATATCTTCATGTATATTTAACTAAATTATTTATAATATAAATATCAAGCTATTATATCTTGACACCACTTAAGTGTGTCCAAATGCTTTTTCTTGGAAACTCTTTTCTTCTATATAAACAGTGTAACACTAGCTTCTTTTATGATGTGGGATAAAAGGTTTTAAAAATATGTTGAAACTTGACTTGAATTATAGAAATAAAGAATTAAACTAAAGAATTTAGATTTTAAAATATTAAATGGATCTAAAATAAAAAATAACATTTTAATTTTTAACTTTATACTCTTATTATAAATTTTTTATAATATAAATAAATTATGTAGGAATAAAAATTTTATTATAATATATTATAAATATTTCACATATTATATATTATATTGTTATTTATATTCTATAAATTTAAAATAAATTTTTTGACATTTAAAGCTTTATAGTTTTATTATAAATTATAATAATATTTATTAATTTATATAAAACTTATTCTTAATTTTTAAATATATTTAATATACATATATTTAGATATATAATTATATCTTAATAAATTTTAATTTGAGTTTTAAATTTATAATTATTAAAAATATTACTTATATATTATTTCTTTATTTTATGTTTATCATATATTTATATTATTTCATCATTTAAATTATTTTTAATAATTACATATTTATTATGTCATCCGGTTCAACCTCGATCGAACCATCGAACCTTAAACCTCTCTTTTTTCCGGTTCTATGTTCGATCCGATTTTTATAACCTTGGTTCTATACTTATTGAATGTTTAAAAAACATATAAATTTAATAAAATTAACGCATAGAGGTCACCCACCCTAAATCTTTCCTAAAATAGGTCAAATTGGAAAAAAGGAAAGAAATTATTTTGAAAAAGAGGGCTGATTTGAATTTAAATTAAAAATAACTTGAAATAAATTAATTAGACTCTTAATAATCATAATTAATTATGCTTGGAACGTTCAACATATTCCATAAAATATTTGATTTGATTTAGCAAGTACATGTCATGCATGAAGAAGTTTGAATTAAAGAATAATTCAAAAATAATTTAAATTCAAAAGTTCAAATAAATAAATTTTAAGATATGAAAAGTGAGGGAAAATAATATGGAAATATTTCGAATGAATTTACCACAATTTATTATATAAATTCATTAAAAAATTTGGCCAAAATAATGTTGAGATGATAATGATAATAATAGAGAGAAGAAAGAATAATATGAGAGAGAATAGGAGAAAAAAAGATAATTTTGGGATAATTAAATTTTCATGCAATAAAAATAAAGAATAAAAATTATGAATGGCATTTAAATGATTTAATAAAGTTTAAATATAATTTATCTTGCTTTAACACACATTTAATGGAACTTATATCATGCATTTAGTTTATACTATCCAAAATGGATAACTTAATGAATAATTGTAATATTAAAATATAAAAAATATAAATAATTTTTAGAATGATGAATCTAAAAATGAGAGAGTCATTTATTTTAATTTAGTGAGCTTTTCATTTGCCTAAATATAGTAATTCCTGAAAAAATTCCCACCCAGTCCATTTTTCAGTAGCTTTACCAATTTGATATAACTGAAGAACCGGGAGCTAAAGAATTTTTCCTGCACACTTGAATTTAACTTGATTAGTAGCATTTGAACATGTGCTTGCTATCATCAAAATCAATCTCATATGAGATGGGGCTCATGAAGTCAACAATCTCCCCCTTTTTTATGATGACAAACATATGTTGGTGTTAAATAGTGATGAAGGTGTAAAGTGAGCTTTCATCAATCTTTAGAAATATAATTTGCATTAAAGAAATTTATAGCAAGCAAATATACAAAGTTTAAAACATTTAAACATTTTTAGGCATAATAAAGTATGAATGTAACATGAGTATAACATGAAAATGCTCCCCCCTAAAACTATGCATCATGAAGAGAAAGAAAACTAACATACTATTTTCTCCCCCTTTTGACAACATCAAAAAGGTTTAACCATGAACAATAATAAAAATTACATGCTTGGATTTAACATGCCTAACATGCGTCTTAGGGTACAAAATTGTTTTTTAAGTAATGGTTTAGTGAAATAGTCTGCAATTTGTAAATCTGTGCTAATAAAATCAATATTCACATCTCCTTTACTCACATGATCCTGGATAAAGTGATGTTTAACTTCTATGTATTTGGTTATAGAGTGTTGGATATGATTTTTTGTAAATTAAATTGCACTAGTATTATCACACTTAATAGGAATGTGATCTAGTGTAATTCCAAAATCTTCTACTTGTTGCTTCAACCAAAGAACATGAGCAACACAACTTCTTTCAACTATATACTTAGCTTCAGTAGTTGAAAGAGCAATGGAGTTATGTTTTCTCAATGACCAAGATACTAGTGATGATCCAAAAAAATTGACATGTTCCTAATGTGATTTTTCTATCTACTTTACATCCTACAAAGTTGGCATCAAAATAAGTAATCAATTCACATGAAAGTGAATTTTTAGGATACCATAAACCTAATCTGGAAGTGTCAATTAAATAATGAAAGATACACTTAAAAGAAGTTAAATGAGATTCTTTCAAAGCAGCTTGAAAATGAGCACATAAACATACATCAAACATAATATTAGGCCTACTAACAACAAGATATAAAAGAGAACCTACCATAATTCTATAAAGTTTTTGATCAACTGGTTTTCCTGACATATCTAAATCAAGTTTAATAGAGGGGTTCATGGGAATCTTACTAGATTTAATTTTTTTTCATATCAAATCTCTCTATCAAGTCATTGGTATACTTGGTTTGACAAATAAAAGTGCCTTTTTCTTATTATTTTACTTGAAGTCCTAAGAAAAAATTAAGTTCACCCATCATGCTCATCTCAAATTCCTTGGACATCAAAGATGAAAATTCAACACATAAAGATTTATTTGTACTACCAAATAAAATGCCATCCATACAAATCTGAATAATAATCAAATCATCACCTAAATTCTTAAGGAATAGGGCAGTATCTACTCTACCCTTCCTAAATCCATGATCTATAAGAAAGCTACTCAATCTATCATACTAAGCTCTAGGATCTTATTTCAATCCATACAATGCTTTATTCAATTTAAAAACATGATCTAAAAATTCCACATTTTCAAAACCAGAAAGTTGTTCTACAAAGATATCTTGATCTATGAAGCCATTTAAAAATGCACTTTTTATATCCATTTGAAATACTTTAAAGTCTTTGTAATAGGAATAAGCAAGGAGTAATCTAATATCTTCTAACCTAGCTACAGGGGCAAAAGATTCTTCAAAATCTATCCCTTCAATTTGAGTACATCCTTGTGCAACCAATCTAGCCTTATTTCTAACAATGTGTCCCTAGTCATCTAGTTTATTCCTAAAGACCCATTTGGTTCCTCCAACATTTTGATCTTGAAGTCTAGGAACTAATTCCCACACATCAATTAAAGGGAGCTATCTTTCTTTCCTCTGATTTAATTATTTTTCCATGACTACAATCCAATAATGATCCTCCAAGGATTCATTTATTTATTTTGGTTCAATCTTAGATAAGAATAAAAAATGATTTATCATTTACTTAGATTGTCTTCTAGTTCTAACTCTGTGAGAAGGGTCTCTAATAATTAAGTCTTTCGGATGATTCCTAAAGAATTTCCAATCTTTAGGTGAACAATCATCTACATCTTCTTAAAATCATCTACCTCTTCTTCAATCACATCATCTTTAATAGGATCTATAGGATTTTTATCAAATATGTATAGATTCTTCAATAATCAATTTTCTATTATTATAAACTCTATAAGATCTACCATTCAAGGAATATCCTAAAATGATACCATAATGATTTATTATTCAAAATAAAGCATTTACAACCAAAGATATGAAAGTAACTAATCTTAGGTTTCTAACCAAAGAATAACTCATAAGGGGTCTTATTTAAAAGAGATCTCAAGTAAACATGATTCCTAACATAACATGCAGTGTTAACGGCTTATACCCAAAAATTCTTAGGCAATTTATAATCATCAAGCATAGCTCTACTCAATTCAATTAAAATTCTATATTTATTTTCAACAACATGATTTTTCTAAGGGGTTCTCGAAGTGGAAAAATTATGTTTAATACCAAATTTATCATAAGAATTTTCAAATTTTTTATTTTCAAATTCACCACCATGATCAGATTGAATTTTACTAACAAGAAGACTTCTATCACACTGAATATATTTAACAAATTTTCTAAAATGTTCAAAAACATTAGTTTTATGAATTAAAAACATAACCCAAGTAAATCTTGAATAATCATCAACAATAATAAAACCATAGAATTTTCCACCTAAACTAGTAGTGCTAATAGGACCAAATAAATCCATATGCAATGATTCTAACGGTCTAGTTGTAGAAATATATTTTTTTATTTTTAAAAGAATAATTTAAATATTTTTCATGAATACATGCATCATAAATATAATCAAAATGATATTTAATTTTAGGTAAACCATCAAAAATATCAAGTTTTGCAATTTTATTTAAGGAATGCATGTTAATGTGACATAACCTTGTATGACATGACCAAACATCATCAAGTAAACTTTTGAAACAAAGTAAATTTAAATCTGTATTACTTGCATTTTCAAAATCAATTAGGTAAATCTTTTTGTATCTATAACCAACAAGCAAAATAGTTTCCTTATTTCTAATAGTACAGAAAGATGCATGAAATTCAACATTAAACCCTTTATCACATAATTGACTAATGGAAATAAGATTATGCTTTAAACCTTTAACAAAATAAACTCTATCTAAAATGATTGAATCCTTAGAAATAGAACCAACTCCAATTATCTTTCCTTTATCACTATCACCATTAACTACAAAACCTTCTTCATAAGGTTCTAAAGTAGAAAATTTAAAGTTATCACCTGACATATGTTTTGAACATTCACTGTTCAAGTACCACATACCTTCTTCAATTTTGCTTTGAAGGCACTCCTACAAAAAAAAAATCAGGGGTCAACTTTTGGAACCCAAACATGTTTGGGTTCACATCCAAATGAAAAGACATGCAACGAATGTTGTGTAGTATGTGTAGCTATTTTGTTATTAGGCTTCCAAATAAATTTTGAATTAAGAAATGATTGAGATTATCTTGCACGACAACCAAAAGATACATGGCCTTTTTATTACAAAAATTACATGTAACATTTGTATTTGCATATGGTATAAATTTAAGTGATCTTGATTCAACTGATGACTTATGTCTAATAAATATATTATGGGAATGTAATATGCTACAAAAATCTAATTTTGCATGAAGTAATAAATTTTCCTATTTCAACTTCTCCACAAGTTTTGATTGATCGAATAAAGCATCATTCTTAGCCTTTAAGTCGGTACATTCTTTTTCTATAGATGAAGCATTTTCTATTTTTCTAACACATTGATTTTTTTTTAACTTTTTTTATTCAAGTACTAATTCATTGAATGCATCATCTAATTCATCATAAGAAATATCTTCACATACCTCACTTGTAGAATCCACATCAGCCATAAGACATATATTTGGTTTTTCCTCTGTACTATCATCCCTTGATTCTTTTGAGTAGGAATTTGCACAAAGTGGCCTTTTCTTTTTTTATTTTGAGGCTTTTTATTTTTCTAAGACTTCTTTCTTTCAACTTTTGCTTTTTAGTTAAGTCTGGACATTCACATCTTATATGTCTAGGCTTTTTGCAATTGAAGCATACTATTCCTTCTCATGCATTCAATCTTTAAGTAGAAAATTTATGTACTTCAAATTTTCCATACCTGTGCTTTTTCTTTATGATCATATTTCCTAGCCGATTTGAAAGCAAAGCAATCTCCTCACTATCAACATCTGAACATGAAGAATTTTCTTCATAGCTATATTCAACCTACAAAGCAATTAATTTTCATTTATCTTTCTTTGGAAAGACTCATTTTGATCCATTTGTGCAATAACATGTTCATATGCTATCAAAGAACCAAGAAGTTGATCAAGTGAACAAGTAGTTAAATTATTAGCTTCACTAATAACAATAACTTTTGCATCCAAATCTTTTGGAAGGCATCTTAAAATTTTATAAACCAAATCCTAATTTTTATACTTTCTTCCAAGTGAATGCAATGTATTTATAATTTTCATGAAGCGAGTATACATATCAGAAATACTTTCATTTGGAAACATACGGAATAATTCATACTCATGTACTAACCTATTTATACGAGCATCTTTAACTTCATTAGTACCTTCATAAGTAAGAATCAACTTATCCCATATTTTTTGTAGTAGTAAGCATAGAAATTCTCATGTAGTCATCGAGAAGTAAAGCAAAATAAAAAATGTTACAAGTCTTTGCATTAAGTTCATCTAATTCTCTTTCAGAAGTAGACCATTCATCAAAAGGTTTATCAACTTTTAAACCATTCATATCAATAGTGGGTGATATGTCATGTCAACATATGCCATATTCTAGAATCTTCACAAATAAAAGTACTAATGCGATTTTTCCAATAATCAAATGGAACGTTATCAAGTAAAGGCGAATTAGGGTTTAAAAATAAATTTCAAAAAATTTAATTTAATCTTTATAGAAGACTTAAATATATAATAATAATGCTTTAGTAAATGAAGCAATAGAAAAAGTAATAACAAAAAAGTAAAGTGTAAATGTTGAGATATAAAGAAAGAGAACATAGAGACTTTTATGTGGTTTGGCCAAACCCAAAAAAACTCACCTAGCCACCCAGGATAGGAATTTACTAAACCAAAGTTGAGATTACAACAAATTTCTTGTACTCTACTTCATGGGCAAGTACAACCCAACATGTACTTTTCTTAATGGGAAAGCACAACCCAACACATACTTTCTTTAATGGGCAAGTACAACCCAACAAGAAATCAATATAAAGCAAGTAACTCTCAATTTTAAAATTTTTTTGCACTCACAACCCAATCTATACTAATATTAAGGTAATTGAATATTAATGAAAAAGAGAGCTAACTTTAATTTTTAATAAAATAAATGTTCAATAAAATATTTAATGCAATTAAGTAACTTAATATTGCTTGAATGATCTTTAAAATGTTTGAAATGATTTCCTTGAATTACTTGAGAATGCAAACTAAACTTCAATCACCAAAAACTTTACTTTTAATTCATTTTCACATAAGCCAACTTTCATTCAAATGATAAATATATTTGCAATTTAAATGACTAAACAATCACTTGAATAAGAATTTGAATTATATCACATGAAAGCTATCACATAATATATGCATAAACCAATTGAATATAAGTAATCAATAAGCACAAATTATTTATGCAAGATGTGATGTGGTCTACCTAATGGAAAAAGGAGAGGTAATAAGCTTTTAAGCATAATCAAATTTAAGCAATTTATATGAAACTTTAAGCCAAAGGGATAAACAATGGATATTCAAATGATTAAGCACTTAGGAAATTAATAACCTTAAAAAAGACTTCAGCCAAACAAGAAATAAAAAGAATATTCAATGATTAAGCACAAACTAAATTGATTTCCTCATGTTAGCTTTAGGCCAAACAAGAAATCAAAAGATTATCAAGAAGGTAAAGTCCACACAAATTTATCTTCTTATCTTTGTTCTTAGACAAATAAAATTGAAAGATTATGTCATGAATAAACACAAGAAAATTTACATAACCTTGTAAACTTAAAAGCCAATAAGAAATAAAATAAATTTAAGAACTTAGCTTCTTAAGAAATAAACACCAAAGAGATGATGTTTTTGACCAAGGGTGGAATCACACCAAACCTTCACTTTTTTCGATCAATCTTCAAGCTAAATAAATGTCCAAGGTAAAGGGAAGAATGATGAGGAATTCTTGCACTTATATCTCCAAAAATCTCCAAGAAATGATCTTGCAAGAATCGGTCAAGGGTGAGCAAGAAAGAATTTTTAACTTTTTGGAACCTTTTTCAAGTTAAAATAATGCTATTAAATTGATGAGGGAGGAGTCTAGGGTCGGCCAAAAAGTGATCCAATGAGAGGGAAATTGATTTGGCATCAATTTGAATTTTGAAATCAAAGGAGAGGGGGATCGTCCTAAGAGATCTTCCATAGGCTTCTTTAGAAATTTGTTTAAACCCAATATGGAATGTATGCTATGTGAGTCATGGCCAAGAAAGAAGTAAATCCCCTAGAAATTTCGGCTAAGCGAGTTTAGATATGAAGGAGGGAGTTTTGAACAAAATATAACCATAAAATCCACTTCAAAGAATTCGACCAAAGAGGATTTCTAAAATAGAAAATTCTTAAAATAATGCATGGATTAATTTTAAATCAAAGTTTATTGTGTTTTATATTTACTTTGTTTAAATAACATATATATTTAAAAAAAGTTAAGCATAGAGGTCAGCCACCGTTAATCTTTCCTAAAATAGGTCAAATTGGAAAAAAAAGGAAAGGAATTATTTTGAAAAAAAGGACTGATTTGAATTGAAATTAAAAATAACTTGAAATAAATAATTAGGCTCTTCATAATTATAATTAATCATGATTGGGACGTTCAACACATTCCACAAAATATTTGAGTTGATTTAGCAAGTACATGTCATGCATGAAGAAGTATGAATTAAAGAAAAATTCAAAAAATAATTTAAATTCAAAAGTTCAAATAAATAAATTTTAAAATATGAAAATTGAATAAAAATAATATGAAAATGTTTTTAATGAATTTAACATAACTATTAAACAAAATTCATTGAAAAATTTGGCCAAAAATAATGGTACGATGAAAATTATAATTAGAGAGAGAAGAAAGAATAATAGGAGGAAAAATGATAATTTTTGGATAATTCAATTTTCAAGCACTAAAAATTATGAATAAAAATTATGAATGATTTATAAATGATTTAATAAAGTTTAAACATAATTTATCTTACTTGAACACACATTTATTGGAACTTATATTATGCATTTAGTTCATACTATCCAAAATGGATAACTTAATGAATAACTGTAATATTAAGATATAAAAATATAAATAATTTTAGAATGATGAATCTAAAAATGAATGAATCATTTATTTTAATTTAGTGAGCTTTTAATTTCCTTAATATAGTAATTCCTATAAAAATTCCCATCGAGTCCATTTTTTAGTAGCTTTAGCAATTTGATATAACTGAAGAACTAGGAGCTGAAGAATTTTTTCTGCACACTTGAATTTAACTTGATTAGTAATATTTGAACATGTGTTTATTATCATCAAATTAATATCATATCAGATGGGGCTCATGAAGTCAACATGTGGAAGGAACTATGGGACATTGCTTAAAAAGTAGCAAAGGGCTCTAGCTCTGCTAACCACATATAGATCATTATTTCAATCTTGCTCTTTTGGTTCACTTGGAATAACATAAGTGAATCTAAGCATAACAACATAAGGAAGGAACTATGGGACATTGCAAATTAGTTCTACAATTACATGAGAAAAGCTCACCTCAATGGACTCATTAATGGCTCATGCTTAAAAGAGGTAACATGGTTAAATAAACTTGGAATCAACTATCAATAGAACCTCCTAAACCATTATTGTTCCATTAGATTAAGCATCGATCACCTTGGCGAAATCCACGTTGGATTCAGGCTCAAGTGGACTCATCGGAGATTAAAAAAGAAATATTCTCTATTTCTTTCACAAACCTTATCGGGTTGTTAGGTCTTTATTCTATGGGTTTGATGGCTTTTTGTTTACTTTATAAGTTCCATTAGCATTTCCTAAACTCTCATTCTAGTTTGAAACCAACTTGTATTTGTCCACCATAAGAAAGCACCCCTGTGGAAGCTGAACTCTATCCTAAAGAGAATTTCAAACTTTAGTTCGCAATTGTCCATGTAGCTTACTCATATTTATAGGGAAGGGAATAGAGTGACAAATCATTTAGCAGGGCAAGGACAATAGCTAAAATATATTATGATATCCTTCTATCCAGGCAAAGATGTAAAACTTTTTGGTGATAATATTAAATTGCCTTTTATTAAATAAAACTTTTGTAATCCTTTGTAATCCTCTTTATCAAAGATATCATAGCCCATTTATTTAAAAAAAAACTCTTTCAAATAGATGTGACAAGTGCATTCTTAAGTGAGTTTATTGACCAAGATGTTTTTTGTAGAGCAACCCCCTTGGATTCGAGAGCCTTGATTTCTTGATAATTTATTCAAATTAAAGAAACATTTTTATGATTTAAAACAAGCTCCCTGGGCTTGGTATTATAGGTTAAATAGCTTTCTTGTTGATTATTGGTTTAGAAAGAGTAGATTATATAACACCTTATTCCTTATAAGCATAAGTGATGCTTTAAGCATTATGCAGATTTATGCGGATGATATCATATTTGGAAGTACACATGAGTCTTTGTGTCATGGGTTCTCATCTTTGATGTCTAAAAAATTTGAAATGAGTATAATGGGAGAACTCAACTTTTTTTTAGGTCTTTAAGTGAGACAACCAAAAAATGGCATGTTTAATTGTCAAACTAAGTGCATCAATAAATTGAATAAAAGATTTGACATGAAAAGATTCAAATTTAGTAAAACCCTTATGAGCCCCATCACTAAATTGGACTTAGATGAATCAGGTAAGCCATTGAACAAAAGGTTCACTTATATACCTTGTTGCTAGTAGGCATAACATTATATTTGATGTTTGTGTGTTTGTTCATTTTTTGACCAATCCTAAGAAATCTCACATAATAGTAGTTAAGCATATATTTCATTATTTGATAGGAACTTTTAGGTTAAGTTTATGGTATCCTAAAATTCCTAATCATGTGATTTATTTGCTTATTTTGATGTTGAGTTTGCAGGCTACAAAATAGATATAAAATGGACATCAAGAATATGTTATAGTAAAACCTATCTAAAGTGATATTATGGGGACCAGAGGTAGGATATCACTTTGAATCACTTTACATTCTATATAATATAAATATTCGATTGTTTATCACTTTAGATAGGATATCACTTTAGATAGTACCACTTTAGACAAGTTTTACTGTAATTTCTAGAATTATCACTTGTATCTTAGTCCTCTAGAAAATAAAATTTTATTTCTCTTTCTACTGTTAAAGCTGAGTACATAATTGTTGGAAGCTTTGTTATTCAGGTTCTTTAGTAAAAGTAATAGTTAGAATATTTTAGCTTTAGGGTAGAACATAATCCTATTAGATATGACAACACTACTTGTTAACTCCGTGTGCCCCATTGCTTATGCAATTGATTTTGATGATAACAAACATATGATTGGATAAAACTAATAATTTGTTTTAAGTATTTTAGGAAACTCAGCAGACTCAATTTGCTCAATCAAATTTAGAAAGCCGAGATCAACCTAAACTAGGATAGTTTGAGATTTTTTTTAGGTTTTGCAATATATGATAAATAAGATCTTAATAACATAAAAATAATATTTAAAATATTTTTGTATCATCTATTTTGATTATTTTATTATTTTTTATATTTATTTATAACATTTTTTTAATATTCTTAAAATTATTCTTTTTGGATAATTTGACTACTTCCTTTTTTTGTAGAACCATCAGAATTTTACTATAAGATTAACTTGAGAGTACAAACATACATGGAAGTAGAAAAATAAAGACCATTACAAACTTTTAATGTATGGTATATCAAGTAGATCATCTTTGAGAGTTATGAGTATTTGAGGTAAAGGATTGTATGATAAAATCAGTCCCTCTAATTATGATCCCATGCTTGCCAAAATATTAGCTGGTTGGTTGCCCTCTCTATGAATGTAGATAATTTAAAACTAACAATGTTGTGCCAAAAGATTGATTCTTTTATGATGTAATTAAGATACCAAGGATGATGATCTTCCTGAGTTTCAAGGAATCTGTTTCAATCCAAATATTTTGGAGATGGAGGGAGGTTGCAAGTCTTAAGGCATGAGATAGACAATGGCTTGAAGTGCATTTCATAGCAGAGAAGTTGAATATACATTGTCCCTTGTGATTTCTGAAGACTCCTCCAATACCAACAATTGTAGAGTTAGATTTGAAGCTACCATCAGTATTTACCTTAATGCACCCTTCTGAGTTTATGCCTTATCCATCGAATCTTAAAGTGAGTTGAATTCATTTCACACTTCATTAACTTATTTCAATTCTCATATTATTTTTTATTCATTTATTTTAGCATGAGAATTAAATTTTTCATTATCTAAAATATTTTTTTTCTCTTTCTCTCATCTCTCATTTTATCTCTCCTACTAATAATTCTCTTAGATTTTATTTTTCTCCAAATTTGTGCTATTTTTGGCATGATAAAATTTGGGAGATTTATTTGATATAATGCCATATTATTTCCCTCATTAATGTTCTTTTGATTACAAAATTATTTTAATTTTGAGTTTAAATTCGATGAATTTAAAATGGGATTTTGATTTATGTTTCCATTTACTACATCACATTTTAACATGCTTTGCTTTATATGCTTTAATTGATTTTAAAGTTATATGAATTAACTTAACTTAATCTAAATTCAAATTCTAGTGGAAAGTCTTGGTCGATCCCCTTAATTCAACTTTTAAATAATTTAAGTTGAATTAAAATTATTTCTCATTTAATTTCTCTTGATTGAATTTTGATTGATTTGAAATTGTTGGGATCTATCCATACATAGGATATTCTTGGCCGATATTCCCATCTTGTTTAGTTGAATTAATTTAGTTTAATAAAGGCACATGTCTTGCTTTATTAATCCATATCTAATTTGTTAATTAATCTATCATATCAATTGTATTGATTTATGGTTGAACTACCTATGACAATTCCTTGGCCATCCCATGCATGTCGGATCACTGGATTTATTTTATTTCAAATTATTCAAATTCTTTCTTTTATTAATCTTGATAGAATTTAAAAAATTGTTTCATTATGTTTCATTTCCTTAACAGATCTCCCTCTTAATTTTCTTCCTTCTTCTTTCCTTTGATTTGGCTAAGCCATACATGGGTTTAATTTCATTACAAGTGTGTTGAGTTAGTTTTGCTAAGCCACATTCTCTCCAATGCGTGATAGGCTACTCTCATATTTGATTTGAAATTATTTCAATTCAAATCAAGTGATTTCAATTTCAAATGTTAATTTTCTTCATTATAAAATTTTCCTCTCTTTTCTACTTTTGCTTTGGCCAACCACCTCTTGAATTAATTCTTAAAAATAAAGGTGCTCTCATGAATTTTTTTCTTCTTGATTCTATCCACCTTTGCCAAACTTATGCTAGTTAAATTCTTGGAGTGACTCATGAATTAAAAGTGTTGAAGCTTCTCTTTCTTCTTCACCGCATCAACACCTTTCAATGAAGAGATCTTCACCATCCTCTTCAAGCTTCCTTAAAGCTTTGGGGGAATCATCATCAAGTCTTGTGCTCATATTCACATACATTAAAAGGACTTGAGTAAGAGTGTTAATTTACTTTAATCATTTGTTATATTGATTTTGTTGGTTTGATTTGATTGGAAAGAATTGTTTGGTTTATTATTAAAGACTTTTTAAAGTTTCTTCATTCCTATTCCAGAAGATTACAAAGATTTTTTTTTCATTTAATTAGATTTCATTCATCTTTATAAGGCTTCTGCAACTTTGTTTCAAATTTAATTTAAGATAAGATCATTTTCTTAAGGCATTCAAATTGTTGGTTCAAAGGCTTTAATTTATATATCTTTATCTTTCTACTCCGTGCAAGTTATTTTAAACTTTTATTTATTATAAACACTTTGTAGAAATTTACCTTTAAGTTTTTGTTTTCATATTATCTGTTCACTTTATGAAAATATTTTGAGATTTCATTCACATTTAGGTTAGTGTTTTAATTCATTCTTAACTAGCATTGATTATATGTTTAGATTTCATTAATTGGTTGAATATGAATTTAATAGATTATTTACTTTGAGATTTAATTAGATTTTGCAATTTTAATGATTTCCGTTAAACCCTAAGTTTGAAATTAACTAAATTCATTGACATTAAAATGTTGAAAAATTATCTTTAAGTGGTTTGGTGTTGGTAAAGAAGTTTCAAATTTCTTTTGTTGTAAATTTTGTGATTTTAAAATTTATTTTTTAAATTTATATTGACTTAAAGACTTGGAAATTCAATAATTCCTAGTCCAAAGGTCAATTGTGTTTGAATTATTTTATGGCAAGTGAAATTTCTTACCAATTTGATATTTCCAAAGTTTCATTTTAATCAAATGCATAATTAGGGTGTAATTACGATTTTATTAAAACTTAAATTAAGTTGAATTTAAGAGGAATTGCTTAAAGTTTTATTTTTTTTTCTAGATTCCTCTCTGAAAGATGCATTCATAGAGGGTTTATTTGAAAATTTTGGAGTTTTGGTTGATTTATTATGATTTATTTAAGTTCAAGTTAATTAATTTGATTAATTAATTCAATTAATGATCAAATTAGGTTATTTTGTGATTTTCTTAAGCATTGGTTTCATTTGGGTCAAATGATCAAATTGGTCAAATTAGACCCAATGATTGGTTGGATTATGTTTGATTATCATTTTCAAATGATTTTGAACAATCAAATTGAATTGATTTCAATTTAATTTTTGTTTGAACTCAATAAGACTCATTTAGGCCCATTTTGACCAATTGAGCTAATTAACTGATTTAAGTGCTAAATAAATTTAAATTTCCTTAGATTAATTATTAAATATGTTTATTTTATCATTTGGATTATTTGGAATGATTTCATTTGGTCATAGTTTGACCTTTGATTTAGTGGGACCCAAATAAGTCAACTTATGTTAAAAGTGCTAACTATTTTTTACCTTGATTTGGTTTCAAATTTCTTTTATTTGATTTGCTTTGAATTCTTTTTAGTTTATTTGGATTTGTTTTGATTTAATTCAAGTTTGGGATTTGGGTTGAATTTACCTAAACTAATTAGGTTAGATCAAGCCCAAGAAACATGCACTAAATGACTAGGTGTATTATCCCTAATGCTTAATTAGATGAATCATAATCTAAGATTATGTGTCCTAATTACTAATTTTAAAAATGAAGTTAACCTCATCCAAAAATTAAGGTCAACACTAATCAATGCAAAAATAATTGTTGATCATGACTAATCACATAATTGCAACTAGTTAGACCTAAAGGGCTATATTAAGCCAAAATTCGATCCAAGCCAAATTGGATTGAACCAATTATTTTAAATATTCCTAAATTGATTATTGAACACTTTTCAATCATCAATTGAAGCCAATTTGGTCAACCCAACCCAATTGACCAATTTAGCTCAATTTGACATAAAGGGTCAAATTGAACTGACATTCATTTTATGCCAAATCAATTCAAATTAAATCTTTCAATGGCTTCTAAATGATCAATCAAACATGACTAAATCTCTCATCCAACCCAATTTGGCCAATTTGATCAAATTGGTCAACTTTCCATTTGATTCATTTGAACTTATATGAGCCAAATTCAATTTTAAACCAAATCAAATCAAATCAATGACACCTATAAGTTACAAATCATCATTTGAACTTAACCAAATAGCCCTCTTGAGTCAATTTGGTCAATTGGTCAACCTAACCCAATTGAACTCAAATTGACATATCCAATTGAGCTAAAACCAGCCAAACTTGGTATGACTCATCCTTAGGTCCCCCTTGGCCTACCCAAATAGAACCAACCCATGGTAAACCCAGTTTAGCCAAAGCAAATGAACCAAGCCACCCATATGGGACCAAAACCCAAAATATAAAGGTCTAACCCTTTTCTTTATCTTGGGCAATCATCTTAGCATGCATTGAGCTTACCCATGGTGACCAGACTTGACTTAAACCTTTTGGGCTCAGCCATTGACTAAGGAGAGGTCACCATCACTTTAGCTAAGACTTGGTTCAACCACCAAACCTTGTCCCTCACCAAACCTCACCATCCACTAGGGGGACATCCACCTCATCAATCCCATGCCATTTCCAGTCTTCCCCACTACCCATTCTGCTGCCATAGCCTGAACCAACCATTTTGGTTGGTTCACATGGGGATGAGGTGTATACCCTTATCCCCCATTCAAATTTCACAACACGACCCTTAGTCCCCCAACTTTATAGAACTCCCCTGCGGTCAAGCCAAGACTCCTCCACTCTCAAAGCTACCTCATTCTTCAAGGTGAGCTACTTCAGTCCTTTATGAAGTAAAGCATGGATTGATGTGAATCCAACCATAAGAATCCATTAGAATCATTCTTCAATAATTTGGAGTTAATTCCACCATCAAATGAGCTCAAGTGATCTTGAATCAAGCAATGATAAATGAACAGAGTTTGTCTCACTCCAAAGGTCAACGATGGATCATCCACCATCTATTTTGCATGATTAAAATGGAGAGTCATGATTAATCATGTTAAATTTTTTGATTTAATCTCTTTTAATCTATAGGATTAATCTCAATAATTTTGATTTATGATTGAACGATCGAGATGAAATCATATTCGTCAATGCTGAGTTAGCTACCACACGAGACATTTTAAATAAGGAGTTGAATGGTGTCACGTGAAAAGAGTTGATGCAATGATAACTATGTAAATCATTTAAATAAGTTTAAAAAGCAATTTAAATGGCCAAAACTTCAACAAAAAAGCACAACTAATTACAAAAAAAATCTAAAAAATACAAATAAATCTACTATGCAAAAGCCTAGATAAAGGAGAATGTAAAAAATAAAGGCCCCAAAATTTATTGAGTGTACAATGATTAATTTGGAAAATTTTCATAATCTTTATAATTTAGCTCTAATTACATAGTTATTTGGCTTGTAACTTTGGGTGATTGTTTCATAGGATTACCTCCACCTCTCATTATTATTTCAAGTTAATTGGTTGGGTAATTTTAGAAATCCAAATTTTCAAATCCAAAATGGCCATTTTGTTCATTTAATAAATAATATAATTAGCAAAATTATGAAAATAATTATGAGAGTTTAAATATTTGTTAGAATAGTGATGGTGACCAATCAAGTAGAACATATGATTTTAATATTTCTCAAAATCACCATAAATATTTTATTAATTAATTAAATTATTAATTATCCTAAAACAAAATTAGAAAATTTATAGTAATTAGCATAGTTATTTTACCAACCACTCTTTATGCTTATCTAACAAAGTGGTTTTCAATGAAATCAAAATCCCCAATTGGTTTAGAGTATTTTAAGTGTAATTGATGATTTGGGTTTTCCCCATTTTCATAATTAACCTAAGTGTAAGCACAATTGCATTAAAACTTTAGAGCATGTTTATTTCATGTTTACCTATGTTCAATAATTTCCTCATAATTTTTGGGCTTGTATTTAGGGAATAATTAAATTTTTGGGATCCTTTAGGTATCATTAATTAAAATAATTAATTCATAAAAATCAGTTAAATCACTTTTAAATCACTTAATGAACATAAGTGAGTTAAGAGTTAATTTTCTATATATTTTCTCTTCATTAGTTTTAAATAACTCAAATTTCAAATTCAACACTTAAGGGGGTGTTTGGTAACAGATTTGATTTATTTCAAGTAGAGTTTAGTAAATCTAGTACATCTGGATTTAGTAAATCCTGAGCTGTTAAATTCTGAAAAGAGTTTGGTAATAGATTAGTTAAATCCTGCTAAATCCAGAGAGATGTTTGGCAAGTTATTTGAAGATTTAAGTCTGCTAGGATTTTCAAAAGATTTTTTTTTAGTTAATAAATCATTAGTAGTACACAATTAAAATTACCTTCAATATATATATTAATAATTAATTAATATTATTAATATTAATTTAAAGTAATATAAATATTAATATTAACTAATTAAAATTATTATTAAATTATTTAGATTAATATCTTGGGGTTAAACTATATTAAGGCATATGAAGGGTAAAACTATAGGAACTCTTCCAAATTTCCAATTAGTTAACTATTAAACTTATAACAATTATAATTATATTTTATAATTTAATTTTAATAACTTATAAGTTAATCATCAATAATGTTTTATTAAATCGCTTTAAGTTAAGTTAAATTAAATTAAAACTATCAACTATTACATTAGCTAAAATTACTTAAATCTAATTAATAAATCATAATTAACTTATAATTCCATATTAATAAATAGTTAATAATCTTAAAATAAAATTAATTTTATCATAATATTTTAATTAAGAAAAAAGTAATAATTAAACGAATTAATTAAAATTAAGATTTTTTTAAAAGGCATGTACATACATAGCACACAATTCTTATATATTTATATATCTAACACCTAAATATAAATATTTATATATATAACACTTAAATCTTTATTATTACAACAAAAATAACCATTTTCTTAATTTTTTGACGTAAAATTCAACTTTTGAAGCATAGGAAAGGTGATATGTTCGTAGATGTCAAACTTTAGGTGTTAGACATGTAGATGCAGAAGATTTGTGTGCAATGTATGTAAATTTCCCTAAAAATGATGCAACTAAAATTTCTTCCATAAAAATCATATTCGCGTCTCTCTCTCTCTCTCTCTCTCTCTCCCTTTACCGTAAATCCACCCTTCTCCAGATTTACTAAATCAAGATTTAAGAGGATTTATTGGATTTACATGATTTACTACGATTTAGTAAATTTGTTTTGTGATTTAATGGATTTAACTGTAAATCCTAAGTAAATCCGTTAATTAATGAATTTGATTAGATTTAAGTGTGAATATCATCATATGAATGACCTTAGTTGATGACTTCAAAGAAGTTACTTAGTAATGTTTAATAGCTTTACTTCAATCATTTATTATAAATTTGTATTTCATTTATTTCATGCATTCATGTTTCAAAAATAAATAAGAATCTCATTTAATTGCATGATGTTTGGATTAATAATGTGGATATTATCACTAATAAATCTCAAAATTATTTCTTTAATAAGCTTAGAATATATATTAGTGTAAATCTAAATCAATATTAATAATTAAAATTTAAGTTAGTTATATACATAAGATCTATTTACTTGAAAGGTATATAGTATGAACATCCCAAGAATGTGAGACTTTAAGTAGTCCTAAGGGGGGTCTTTGATTACCTCACTGCCTCGGTCTAATAATGACATGTATCTTAAAGTTTGTAGTGAAGTACATAAGGTTAAATTATTTTCACAAATACATTCAAGCATCTTAAAACCTTTACAATTTGTTCTTATGCTTATATACATATGTATGTGTATATGAATTAATATGTATATAGTCACATCCCAAGAGCATGACTTTAAAAGGGGTCTCGATTCACTTCATAAATTAATTGTAATCCAGGTTACATATAGGGTAGAGCTCGGCTACTCCTTTCTTTTCCTTTTTTGGAGTGTACAACAGCACTTGACCACAGCCTCTTATTCTTAATTGATGATGTTTATTTGATGTGCTTATATTGATTGTGCAATAGAAATAACATATTTGTCATAAGTTTCTTGAAATTTATTTGTTTGATGTGTGTGTTAACCTCATTTTCGAATGAGGTTAATATCATTCTAGAACCAATAATTATGACACCTAATTATAGATTAAGAGTTTCTTACTTTAAGCACTTAGATCACTAATGACTTGGTGAATTCTCCTAAGGCTTGACTCAACCTAATGGAATTAGGTGGATCTAAAAAGAAAGCTAAATAAACATACTCCAATTAAAAATTAAATCAAATCAAACTTAGGCTAAGGTAATTGGGATGGCTAACCCAACTACCTTACTTAAGTTCAAAATCACTTGAACTTATGGAAATTCACATAAAATCAAAATAATTCCAAGTCATATTAAACCAAAAGCATAAAATTCATTTCATGAATATGAATGGATTAAAATCTAAATGAAAATTAAATGAAAGTCAACCATTGAACATGGTGTGGACTTATGTGAGTCCCACCAAGTCAAAGGTCAACTCGCCATAATTTGACCAAACTAAATCATTCTAAAGGTTCAAAATAATAAAACAACATGTTTAAACATTAATCAAATCCAATAAGGCCTTACTTAAGTTAATTAGATCATTTGACCTAAAGGGGCCTAAATGGACCTTATTGAATTCAAATTCAAATTAAATCAAAATCAACTCAAATTAATTATCTAAAATTATTTAAAAATCATCATTAAATATAAATTAACCTATTATTGGGAACAATTTAACTAATATGGTCATTTGACCCAATTAGTTCAATCTTAACTCATTAAACCTAAATTGGGTCAAAATAGGTTTTAAACCCAAAATAAATGAAATTAAATTAAATTAAATCATTCAAAATGCCTAGATTAACATAATTGAAAGATAAATACATTACACTTGAGTCAAGAAGGTCATTTGACTCAATTGGTTTCAACCAAATCCATTCAATCCCTAATGGGTTAAGTGTTGAAGCAAGCAAGTAAACAACTCCAAATTTCATGAAGCCCATTCATTTGGGGACATCTTAAATGATTAAATGAACATAATTGAAGCTTAAATCTAGCATCAATCCATCAAATAAAATAAGTTATTCCAAGTCAAGAGAGAAAATGCTTAAAGTGGCATAATTCAAAGTGTTTGAACATGAACCTAGGCTAATCACTTTGAAACACCTCTAAACTCATCCTAAGATGTATTTAAGTGAATGGAAGCCAAGACTAAGTAAAGAAAATAAGCTCAAGTCCACCCAAGCAAAGGAATATTACAGGGAGAAAAAGAAAGAAGCTTGGAGACAAACTCCTCACCCAATCCATTCCCTCACCTCCACTCTTCATCCTATCTATCTTGGACTATTCCCAATCAACTAACCACCCTTGGAGCTAGCCTCCAAGGGTGGCAATCACCTTGGATGGCCATGGTGGGCTGGCCATTACTTATACCTCTCAGCTAAGAGTGGAAAACCAAGAGAGAGCCCTCACCAAGCAAGTTTAAGCCTTCCATTGCATTCCTTAAGTGAACGAAGGAGAGCACAACCTTTCCATGATCCCAAAGTTGTCGACAAGTCAGAGTTCAACCAAAGTCAATGAAAATGGATGTAGCTTACCCCATAGGCTAATTCATAGGGAGGCTTTGAGCTTTGCCAAGTTCCCATGAAGCTTTTTAAATTATCCCCATCGCCAGAGATTGTCATCGATGATGTATGAAGTCAAACCAACCCTCTAAGCATTCAATTTTGGTCCTTTTCAAAATGAACTTGATCTCAAGCGAGATCAAGCTATACAGATTCATTTCATTTGAGTCCTTGATGGACTTGCAATTGAAATTGAGTGATTTCATTAGCTAGATCGCCAGAAATTACCGCGATTCAACAGACAGCCTTCGGCTTTCATCATCGATAAATGAGATATAATCTTTAATATTTGTTCCTTCTGTTAGGAAAAAACCCAATAGAAATTATGGGGTAAATCATAACCGTCCAGTCAAAGATCGGACGGTCGTAGATCATCTTGCATGGCCGTTGCTTTTGATGTGGGATATGTGTGGATCCCACTAGCCCAATGACACCACGCCACATGGGAAATACGCCACATTTGTACCACATGGCATTGACCATTTAAAATGGTAAATTTTAATTTTTTTTAGTTTAAAAATTACCAAACAAATACCATAACTTTAAAAATCATAAAAAATAAAAAATTTAACCAAAAAATATAAATAAGGGCTCTATGGATTTATCTCAATGAGAGGAATCCATTAAACTCAAAATCCTCAATTAATTATTAGTAATTTTTAGTTAATTTGAGTTTAGATAAAAATAATAAAACCCAACCTAAACTCAAACCATTAATCCAATTGACTTCAAACTTTGGGTAATTGCAATTAAAGTTAAAATAGACCCTAGATAATTTTTTTATGCTTTATTGGCAAATAAATCTCAAATTATACAATTTTCAACTATAGGCTTCAATTTAATGAAATAAACTAATATTAAATTAGAAAAATTAGGGAAGCTATAAAATTAAGTTAAACTACCATAATAAACCTTAATAAACATAAATATGTCATTAAAACCGACTAAAACCTTATAAACCCTAAAATAACTTAATTAAGTAATTAATTAAATTAATTAGTTCAATTAAAGAACCTGAACTTCAAAAAATCATAATAAATCAGCTAAATATCCCAAAAATCCAAATAAACCCTCAATAGATACTTCTTCCAAAGAGAAATATAGAAAAATTAAAACCCCTAGCTAATTTTGCCTAATCTAGGCTTTCTTTGAATTTTAGTGAAATAAATAAAACCTTAGTGTCCCAAATTATGCATCTCATTAAAGCAAAATTTTAAAGTATTTAAATTGACAAGGAACCCCACATGTCATAACAATTTTTTAGGCAAATGATCTCTGAATTGGAAATTATTAAATTTATAATCCTTAGGTTATTTTAAATAAGAAAATTCTAAAAATGGTAGTAATTTATGAAATCATTTTAATTCACTTTCATTAACATCTAAACACTTAAGAAAAATTCTCTAAGTTTCTGAAGTTAAATAACTCAATTATTAATGCACTTAAGATTTAATTTAAAATAATAAAATATGATATTTAATCTTAAATCATAGATTATTAAATGTACAATATTTCAATTAATGAATTGAAATTTAAAAATTATATAACCTTTGAACTTTAAAATCAATTACGAAATCTATTAATATAGGAATCTCTTAAACTCATTGAATAAATAATTGTAAATGAAAATAAAAGTAATAAAATAAACCAATTAAATCTAAACAATCCAAAATTTTGAAATGGTCTAGCTTTAAGTTAGGCACCCATAGTCAATTAACTCCTTTGGTTTCTTCAATTATGATTAGTAAAGAAAACTCCATCATAACAAACTAAACTAAATTTTAATAAGTAATGTAATGTTTCATTAAGTTTAATTTTCAAACAATAATTTAGAACACATAAAAAAAATGTATTTTTCTAAATGATGAAATTAAGATTTTCAAAGATTAATTAGTTTCAATTTACCTAAATAAACTTAAATAAAGAATGAAATCATAACTTGAGATTAAACTCATAACATGATAAATAAAACCAAACAAATATCAAATAATTAAAATATACATTTAATTAAATTGGAAAGGATACAAAATTAAATTTGAATGAATAAAGTGAATTACAATATACAACAACATAAAAGAGAAATAAATCAAACTCATTTTTTTTAAATCTATAATATTAATAAAATAAATAAATAAAACTAAACAAAATCAAATAAACTAAGCTTGAATTAAGATATTAACTTGAATTAAGTTCATTTAAACTAATCAATATTAATAAATAAACATAAATATAAACATAAACATTAATGAAACACAAGATTAACCTAAATCAATAAAACCAAATGATTAATGAACCAAATAAAAAAAATAAATATGAAATTAAAATATATACTAAACAACATCAAATACAATTGAAATACGAAATCAAACTTGAAATGAAAACTAAATCAAACTAAATTCATAATAATATAAACACTATTGAAATAAGTGATAAGCCTAATTCAAATCAAATAAATCAAATCATTTGAAAATAATCAAATCAAAATGAACATTAAATTGGTCATGATATATGGTTAAACTCTTGGATAAGATTTAAAGAAACATATTAAATCTTAATCAAAGATTATAAATCAAAGGATCATAAATCAAACTAAGAAACATTTAATAAAATTAAAAGAAATAAAAATAAAAATAAGACTTAATTTTAAAACCTTATTAAATCCTTAAAACCATAATCAAATCAAGAGAAGTGAATGAAGAATGAACACCAATCAAATTTCCAAATAAATTTAAAACATTAATCAAATTAAATTAAACTCAAATAAAAAGCACCTAAGGTGTTAGCTTGACCCTTAGAATGAATCTTTACTTTAGGGTGAACACTTCATTCTATTATGATTTAGGATGTTAAATAAAATGGGTTCCACCCAAAATAGAATTTATTTTGTTCTTCATTCTTAAAAACTTAAACTCCACTTCAACATAAAATGAAATTAAAAAAAAAAAGAAATTATAAATCACTAAATCATTTAAATCAGAACCATCTGATGGTAAATTGAACAAATTTAAGAATAAAATAATTTAAAAGACTGAAAACAAATTTTTGTAGTTAAGAAACATATGGTATATAGTCTGGACACCCGAGGTCATATGGATATTGGTCTGAAGGAGGTCTTGATAGCTCAAACTTCTAGTTTAACAATGGCACCTACCTATGTAGCAAAAATATGAAAAGTGAAAAAATCTCAAAATCAACTTAAACTAAAATTTTGAAAACATAAATTGAAAATTGAACTTAAAATGCCTAGCAATGTCTTATGACACAAACCTCTCCTTCACGCAGTAAATTATTAGGTTGTTGACCCTATACTTAGGCTAGGTTGAGCTATGATGTGATGTGAAATATTTTTATTATTTTGCAGTGTATTAGTTTTGACTAGATGGCTAAGATTATTGATATGCTAGTCTGGATGGTAAGATGCCCTTTCTAGTATAATAATATTTTTTTGTATGGGGCTATGTAAAAGGGATTGCCATAATAATAAAAAAAAGTATATAAATATTATTTTCTTGCAAGTTTGCTTAAGCCCCTAAGCATAGCAGAATAGGATAGGTGGGCTTAGCAAGTAACTAACGCTAAGCATGTATGTTTGTAAATATAATTGTTGGTGTGTTGTGTGTATTTCTTAATATCTATTTTCAATATTTAAGAATTTACTTTGAAATTTTAAATGTAGTTTGAGCATATAGTTAGGTTAGGATCTATGGGGTCTAGAAATAATAGGAGTTGGCCCTATTAATTGGTGGTCCCCTATGAAGTTTGTGGATGTCCCTGAAGAAGGAGACGATCCTAGAGAAAGACCCATAGATCTAGACTTTTAGTTCTAAGCTGGGATGTGTAAGAGCATAGCTTGGCTATCCTTTTTTTTTCTCTTTCTTGCGAGGTGTATGATAGTACCAAGCCGTATTGGCCTATTCTTATTAATTAAATTTGGTGTGATTTATTTTGGATGTGCAATAAAAATTGCCTACATTTTTAGGTTTCTTTCTGTGCTATGTTTCAATGATGAATGCCTGGAATGTTAGGCTCTTAGAAAAATTAAAATTTCTACCTAATTTGAATAGGGAGGGTCTCCACACTTGCATGATAGAGGATATGCTTGACCTTTGAGAGCAATCCTTTATAGTGGAGAACACCTCTTCTAATTGATTTAACCCATAACTTAATTTCATCATGCATATAGGCCTAATTGTCCTAAGCTTTGATCCAAAATGAATGTGCCAAAATAATCCAAAATTTGAAAAAAAAATTTAACTTTAGTCTAAGGCATACTTTCATACTAAACATTATCTAGTCTCTTAGGGAGTGAGTTTAGGACTTTAGCTTCCTTTTTAATTTAATAATAGCCTAACTATCTTGCATCTACATAAGACTAGCCTACATGGTTTTAAAGCATAGGTGTTAGTTGGTGACTACTATTGGCCTCATTTTTGGATGAGGTTAATTTAAACTCTGAAATCAATAATTAGGATATTCTAATCTCAAATAGGAATTTCCTAATTCAATGCTTAGGACACTATACTTAGTGACATAGGGCATCATCTTTAGGTTTGATCTAACCTAATTGGCTTAAGTGGAATTAACCTAATCTTCCAATTTGGATTAAACAAAAATAAATCCAAATAAACAAAATTGAAATCAAATTAAAATAAATGAAAGAATCCAAACCAAATCAAAGTCAAATATAGTCAACCCATTTGACATAGGTTTGACTTAGGTTGGACCCACCAAGTCAAAGGTCAACTGACTAAGAATTTGACCAAATTAAATCATTCAAAATATTCCAAATAATTAAATAAACATGATTAATCATATATCTAAGGAAATTCAAATTTATTTAGGTCTTAATTGGGATAATTAGACTACTTAATCTAAATGAACTTAAATGGATCCTATTAGGTTGAAACCCAAATTAAATTGAAATTAATTCAATTTGATTATTCCAAATCATTTGGAAATAATAATCAAACATAATCTAACCCACCATTCGATCTGATTTGGTCAAACTGGTCATTTGACCTAAAGGAAACCCAAGCTTAACCCATTAAGCCCACTTTGGGTAATATGGGTTCAAATTAAAATATAATTGAAATTAAATGAATTAATCACTCCAAATCACCTCACACATGTGATCAAGTAAGACTGGAGTCCAAACCAACTCCAATTGAGTCAAATTAGTCATTTGAACCCAATTGGAACTAAATTTAACCCATTTAGGCTAAATGGGTTAAATTGAAATGAATTTCAAAATTAATTCAAAATTAAATGAATTAATCAAATGAAAACTCAATTAATCATCAATTAAAGATGATTGAATTCAAAAATAATAAGGATTAAATTAAAATCAAACACTTTGAATCAAAGCACTTGGTTTGGATTCAATTTTCCAATCCAAGTCAAATTGGGTTTAGATTTGAGCTCAAATTCATTTGAGTTGGATGAGTAAGGAGCCACTTGCTAGCCTAAATAGCCTTGATAGTGATGCCTAGAGCCCAAAGATAAAGGACATAAATAAACCAAATGGAAACATTTTGGTAAATTCCTCCTCCTTCCATCGTGAAAATGACTTGGATTTATCCAAGTAACCTTGGACTTTGACCATCTGTTAGGAGAGTAGATCCAAGGGTTGAATGTAAGAGAATAGATCCTAAAGCAAAAAGAAATTTTGCTTTTCACCAAGGAAAGAAGCCAATGAGAGAAGTGCTAAGAAGAAGAAGGAAGAGGAGGAAGACATGGCTCAGCCAAGCATAAAAAACAAGCCTAAAGCCATCCTCCCTACCTAATTCACACCCATGCTTGCTCACAAGGACAAGGGGGGATTGATTCATCCCATTGGCTAGCCTTGCCACTACCTGTGGCCGGATTCTGGCCATTAAGAAGCCAAAAAAAGGGCTCTCTGCCAAATATGGAAAGAGGTGAGGGAGAGCCTATTCCCTCCCCCTTTTCATTCCAAAATGTCCACTAAAGAAAGAGATGAAGGATGGGACCCTTCCCCCGGCATCTCACTGTCGGTTCATCGATGAACGGATGAAAATTGAGCCTCTTTAATGGTGAAATTCAAAGGGGAGTCTATTTCATCAAATTAAACATTCCAACACATTCTACAGATCAGGGCGACCTCAAACAAATCGCCACCTTGACCCTTTGCCGTCGGCAAGCCGGATAATGATCGAGATCATCAAAAAATTGAGTTGATGTTAGTCTAGGGATCAATCCATGGGGAGGCAATCCATCAAACTTCATCCACACCTTCATCAATTTAAAATGAAGCTAATGGAGTCAATCCCATCATTGATGATCACTGGAATCAAGGTATGCTCCCTCTCCACCTCTTAGGCTATCAATTTTGGTCCATTTTGAAAAGATTTTGATCCCCAAGTGGATCAAAACATATAGATGAGTCCTAAATCGATCACTAATAGATTTGTAATCAAAATTATGATGAAAATCACCAGCGATAATTGGAGATTAGGCAAAAAAGATAGACGACATCCATCCCTCACCCGCGAAATATGAGATTGGATTTCTGCTATCTGATCTTTCTATTAGGAATGGACAACCTTGATTTAGGTGGACAGATGAATTTAATCCATTAAGGAACCACAAAATCGATCAAGACCATTTTATCTTCAATCAAACGATTGAGGATCATCCCGCGTGGCACCTCTTTTGATGCAAATTTCACATGGGATCCACGTGGCACAATCGCATCACACCACATGGAAAAGGCGCAATATGTCACCTCTCCATTACCAAAAGGAGAAATCCCTTTGAAAATTGATTAAAAATTAATAAAAAATCACAAAATTCAAAAATTCATATGAAAAACTAAATTTTATACCCAACTTAATCTAAATAGCTAAAACAAAACTAAGGAAAACTTGAAACTTCACATAAACTAAAGACTTAGGCAAAACATAAAACCAATTAGAAATAATTAGGATTTGAAAACATGAAAACATATTGCTCCAATCCTTGCATTGAGCAACTTCTTCTATTGCACATAAGGGGCATCTAACCAATGAGGATGACCCCCTTCTTGGGGAAGCTTACCTTCTATTATTGATTTGGACCATAACCATTTCTAATTACATGACATTAAACATAAAAATGCATACCCATGAATTTAAATGAATCTTGAATCATAACATTTAAAAATCTAAAAAATGTGCATTAGATAGATGCATTTCATACCCTACATTATCTTTGGGATTAAAGAGTGAGTCTAGGTTCATATATTCCTTTTCTTAAAAATGTAATAGCCCAGCCATCTTACATTCATGTGACTTGGTATCATAATTTAAAATGTTCTTAGGTGGTGTTAGCTAGTAGCCCTCTCCAAGCAGATTGGAAGTCCAGAAGAGTCAGGGATGGGCTAGTTCCCTCAAGTGAGAGAAATGACTAATAATTCCTAAAAATAAAATTAGGTCGAGCATCTAACATGTGTTAAAAGCACCTATAAAATATGTTCTAAAGCATTCTTTTCAAGAATAAGTCTTCAACCCTAGGCATTTCTGCAGTCTTGTGCTTCTAGAATTTAAGTCTTAGAGTTCTAAGAAAATGTCAACTCAAAATCTAAATTAAATCCCAAATTTTAAAGCCTAATTATAGGATAGTTAAAATGCCTATTGAGCTTTCCAATATTAAAAGGAATTTTATATTGTTTCCCATTTGGCCCCCAAAATAACTCTCTCTAGTTTGAATCACTCCTATTTGAAATTCCAAAAATCAATCCTTTGAAAACCACCTTAGAAATATTTAGGAATAATAACTTATTTCCTTAATCAAGAGTATTCTTAGGAAGAAAACTCTCTTAAGATGCAATTAACTATAGAAGCTTACCTCTATAGGGAACCATGAACCCAGTTTAAACTAAACCATGTTCAACCTTCCATGTAGTTCGTGGAAAAATCTACATACATGAAAGACCCATTAGAGTTATTAAATGATCGAATCCATCACAAGATAACATGTTTATCTTCTAAGATAATATGTTTATTCCTTAATGATGCATTTGATCATCTAAATAAGAAATTCCCAAACACTGTGTGGTGTCACAAATTTTCCCCACAGGCACTCCCAACGGTTGTAAGTCTAGAAGAGTTGGGACACATCCATTTTCTCTTGTGGAGGTAAACCATCACATCTCATTTTTCCCAATTAGACTTAAGTTGTTCTTCTAGCTTGTGTTAAAGAATTTATATTTAGGTTTCAAGGCTACTTATTTCCTTCAAGCTATGAGTATAACTCCTCACCTCTTAGGCATTTTCACAACTTTGTATTGTTGGACTATAAGCCCTAGCATTGTAATGAGATTTCAACCCAAATAAAAGTAAATTCTCTCTTTCAAAAATATAAGGCCTCATTCTAGGATAGATTTGAGCACCCACTAGGATTTCTAGTATTTTGGGTGCTCCCTACTTATCTTATTATGGAATCTAAAAATAAGTCTTTTCATTTGAACTTTTTTACTTGATTTCCAACAAGTACCTAGTCCTTTGATAATCTAGCTTTAAAATATTTTGAAATACTTATTGACTATTTTAATCGAGCATATTCTTAGGAAACTCTCATTTCCTAAGTTGTAATTAACTATGGAAGCTTACTTCCATCCATAGAACCCGGCATAAAATAAATCATGTTTTACTTATCCATGTAAAGTGGAGGAAAGATCTCTGTATATAGAACCATTTGACTTAGGAATCCTTATTATTAGGTCCATTATAAGGTTATATTTTTATCTTCAAGATGGTACATCATACCTTAATGTTGCACCTAATCACTTGATAGATCTAAGATGTGTCCCTATGACTCCAAATTAAAATACCACGCACTTGGGCGTAGTGATTTGAACCAATCAAGTATAGTTCTTATTGGTTTCAGCTAAAGGAGGAAGTCCTCATTGGATGCATAACCGGTGTCACCACCTCAATTCCACTTGACTCATCACCCACCATCGTTAGTCCATGTCTCATCTTCTGATGTCCCCAGCAAATATCATATATGCATATTTGGAGGGAAGTCTTTACCCTTGGTGATTCATCTATAACCCAAGGGCCACACTTCATCTTCTCACACTAATGATGTAAGGCCAAGCTCCCTTATTCGGTCTCCTGCACCATTAATGGATCATCCCGTAGAGTGAAAAGGAAAAGAATAAGGATGAAAGGAAATTCCCCATGTTAGTTGAGTCTGTTATGGTCAACACATCAACCTAAGATTTCTAGTGCACCCCCTCTATGAAGGATCATGTAGTAAAAGATTATCACCCTTAATATGTCCCCATAGGTCCAAAGAATTTATATGGTTGCACTTTTGATGAGATCTTAGAAAAATACAAGGCAACCATCAAAAACATGAAAAGGGAAGGGAGCGATGAAGAGAAAGTCAACTTGGACCTAGAGGAAGATGACCTCCTGGATGTTGTAGCAAAGGTCCATATGGTAGAGACTAAAACCTCCTCCCATAAATAACAATATCATTGTAATAATGTTCAAGGAGTTATAGTTGAGGAAGGAGAGGCATCAAACTAAACTCAATGACTTTTACATCAACTCAAGTTAAAGAATGATTAGAATGATCAAATAGAGCGTAGGTTGGAAGAGCTAATGGTAGTAGTGTGAGCTCTTCATGGTTAGATACCAGTACCTCAGACCACCCTTACAGAGACAGATATGCCCGAGTCAGTGCATGCAATATACCCATAGAAAATTACCACTCCATTAGAAGAGGATATCAGAAATCTATGTAGGAACAATACATACAACATAGTTATCCAAGAGAGTGATAGAAAATAGATAATGGAACAATAAGTGAAGGAGGCATTGGATCAAAGCTAAGAAGTCTCATCAGTTCCATAAGGCTGACCCTACCCAAATGAATTTGATGTAGTCCAATACTCTGAGAGTTTTGTGCTACTATCCTTCCAAGTATTTGATGGTAGTGGGACCAATGCAACACATTACACACTTTATGGCTAGTTACTATAATGCAGGCGGGCAATGATGCCCTATCTTCATGCAACTTGTTAACTATTTTTCTGGAGTTTCCTTTGAATGGTTTGCCAAAATGCCCAATAATTTGATGAAGTCTTTTATAGAGCTAAAGCAGCTGTTCATTCAAGATTCATAGGAGAGCTAAATAAAGAATAACTATAGGTGACCTCATTGTAGAAAAATAAAAACCCAACGAGTCCCTAGTTGATTACATTCTTAGATGGCATAACTTGATTATGAAATGTGAACCATAGCTCCTAGAGCATTTGTTATTAAAATTCTCCTAAAGAATATTCAGGGCTCAATCACTTTCATGCTTAACAGCTTTACAATTAAAACTTTTAAGAAGTTAATCAACAAGGTAACTAACCCACAAGAGAAAAGTCAAACATTTACCCTTCTCAATCCAATTGTGTAAGCCTAAACTCCAAAAGGTTATTGAAAGAAGCCTAGGGTTATGTTAGTTATGGATAAAGGGAAATAGTTAGCGAGGGTTCATTCTAAGAGGCTTAGATCTCAGCAGTCTCTACTTCCACCAACTCTTTCACCTCCACATCCACCATAGAAGAGATATCATCATCCACCACTAGGCAGATATTTCCCACCTTTTCTCATAGATAAGCTTAACAAATCTTATTTATTCAAGAGGGAGGTACTCAAAAAAAATTTCAAGAAGCTTGACTTTCAACAACTCGAGCCTAAAAATCAAGAGGAAGCGGGTAAGAGTGGCGATCTTAACTTATGCCCCTACTATGCATGTTAGGCCATTATTTTACTTTCAAAGAATGTATCAAGCACATTTACAAATCAGAAGTCATCTTGATACCCAAAGAATACTTAGTTAAACATCCTTTTAGTTCTATTAAAGTAATATATGGGGAATCACTAGATTTTTTTCAAGACCAAAGAAGGTTAGGACATCTTGTCTTGTGCCTCTAAGAAGATGCTCTCTAAAATCAACAAACTTTCTCTACATGTGCCTGAAGTAGCTCATACCTTTAACATATTGGTAGGTTTACCTATTGTGAGAGACAACTCGGTGAGGGTGGAAGCAAAGTAGACTACCACATGCAGGATAGTCCATTACCACTATTCAAGTCCATCTTCACCTCTACTAATACTACTACCTACCATTTCTTCCACCACTTCCGAAACATTGTATTTGCAAATAAGAGAATTAAGTCGGTCCTACCTTTATGACTTTTATTTTGTACCCCAAAATCCAATAAAGCAATTAAAATCAATCAATCAATCTACTAAAAGCTTAGAGCTCGACTTAATTCTACTCGAGAAAAATGGGATACAATGGTCTACCTCCACAAGAGAAAGTGAACACATCCCGACTCTTCTAGGCCATAATGACCTGGAGGGGTCTCTAGCTAACACTTCCTGTGCTTTAAAATTATTTAATTCGATCTTATGTTGATGCAAGATAGCTAGGATATTATTTGATTAGGAAGGAAGCTAGAGTCCTAAACTCACTCCCTAAGAGACTATATAATATTTGGTATGAAACATGACTTGGACTAATGTTGAAAATTTACAAAATTTTAAAATTATTTGACATAAATTTTTTTTTTGGACTAAGGCTTGAGATAATTATGCCTAATGCATGATGAAATTGAGTTGTGAGCTAAATCAGCGAGAAGAGGTATTCTCCACTATAAGGGACTGCTCTCATAGGTCAAGCATATCCTCTATCATTGTAGAGTTGAGATCCTCTCTATTCAAGAGTGACATGGTATGATATGCATGTTATTGTAGCATACAATCATTTAGCTAAGGGGTTGCTAAATCTTTTATTATCTTGATTAAAAGCCTAGGCTTTAAAATAAGGTTGTGAATTATATTAAGATTTAGTTATGAGTTACATAGTGATTGTAGAAAATTTAATTTTATCCTTATGAGCCTACCGTATCCAGGCTATACATCAAATCATCAAACTTTAAGAAACCTAAGAAAAACATGTCATTTCTATTGCACAAACTAAACACAATAATCAAACATTTGAATTTCATAAAAGAATAAAAGGCCAATGTGACCGAGTATTGTCATAGACCCCAAAAAAGAGAAAAAGTTAGGTAGCCGAGCTCTGCCCTTTTACATCTCGAATTAGAATTGAATGTTTCAATTAAAATAAATGTTATAAGGGTCTTCAATCTTTTGTTCTTCTTTTCTTCCTTGGATTAATTTGCCCCAGCTTCACAAGGCCTCTTAAGTCTTTGCCATCTAGTCATTAGTCATCCTAAATCCCTATACCACTAATCATAATCTTATTCCAAAAATTACATATTCATGAAAAATAAAGTCTAACTACACCTGCAAAATAGACATTAGCTAAACAAGCATACATGTCAAGCAATTAAATTTCATATATTTGGACTTAGCACCCTGCAATAGGTAGCCAAGCCCACCTATCCTAATTGGATTATGCTTAGGGCATAAGCAAAACCTATAACAAGAACATTTATATTTATTTATTATTATAGCACCCCTTTAGCACAATCTACATAAGACATCATTAGGCTACTAATGACCTAACATCCAGTCCGCAAATAATCCATCTAGTCTAAAATATTACATCATGAAATAAAACACATTACCATAACATACATTGGCCTAACTTAATATTAGAGTCTCTGACTTAGCATTCTAACATGTGTGTTAAGGCTTTAGAGTGGTATGTCTTGGCTAAGCTTTAAAAGTTTGATTGTCTAAAGTTTTGGAATTATTTAAATTAATCATTAAGGATGATTTCACTTCAAATCTTTTAGTAGATTGATTGATTTTAATTTGCATGTTCTCATTTCATTTAATTCCTACTTAGCATTTGACTATTATAAAGAGAAGCAAAAGGCTTGGCCCCTTCATTCCTATCCTAAGTGATTTTCTAAAGGTAAATTCTTATAGCTTTGGTCCTCTTAGTGAACGACATATAAATTTTCTTTTATTAAGCCTATGTTTAGATTAGTTATAAAAATCTTATTCAAACATGAAAGGCATCTTGGGATTAATTAAATTAAGTCACCATCACATAAGTAATATTTCAATACTTCTTTTTATTACCAATAACATTCATATTCTTTCATCTTTAGCCATCTTAATACTTTATTTAACATATATACATGCAATATACCCATATTTTTGCACACTTAATGAACATTAATGCATAAATTTGATAGAAAAGAGAGATTCCATCTCATAGCTAAGCATATGCAAACATGTATTAGAAATTTAAGCAACTATGTGCCATTGTTAAATTAGGGAAGTGAGAATATTTAAGTCCTCCTTGGGGCTACTTAAAACCTCATGTTAATGAGATGTCCATATTATATACTTGTCAATTCAAATACATGTAAACATATACAAAAGCATAGAAACAAAACCATGCAAAGGTTATATAAAATCTTTTATTCTCACAAAGTTTAATGACATGGAAAAAAAGTTTTATCCTATATTCTAGCACACATATAGAAATGAAATTAAGAAAGTACATGCCATTGTTAAATAAAGGAAGTGAGATTATCTAAGACCTCCTTGGGGCTACTTAAAGCCTCGTGTTCTTAGGATGTCCAGACTATATACTTGCTAATTCAAAACATGTAAACATGCACATAAAATATAAAGATAAAATAATCCATTACTATCTTTAAGTTACAACTAAATGGAAACTTCATTAAGTATTTATAGTATTTACAAAAAACATTAAATTTAAACTTTACACTATTTGATTCATTATTAAGTTATAATTTCAAAAATAATTTGAAATTTATTAGTGATAATACCACACTATATAATAACATTTATCTAACTCAGCAACTTTGCAATCATATTCTTTTAATTTTTCTTTATAAAATATGAACACATGAAACAAATGGCATGCACATTTATAATAATATAAAGGAAGTAATTAAATGTTACCACATAACCTACTCAATTTCATTGAATCCTAAAGACAATCAAGCTAAATAAACATTCCTTAACCAAAGCTTTTATAAGATTTAATTTTGATGTTTAAGTTGTTAAAACCTAAAGAGGAGAAATGATATTTAGGTTTCACCCCATCCTATGTTAGTTATTTGACATGTTTAAAGAAAGAAGTTAAATATGTTTTATGAGTTGATTAGGTCCAAACCATTAATCACATCAATTTAATTACTATTTCCCAAGCTTCTTTAATTTAATTAACCACTTGATCATGAGCCTTCAATGATATGCTTTGGGAAACTAAAACCAACAATGCACTTAAAGGAGTCTAATGCAATTAGGCTCTTGCTCAAGGGCTAATTAAATAAAAAGAGGAAAATATTTAAGTTAAATAATGTAATGATTTTCCCACACTAATGGGATAATCATAATTTCTTTAATGACTTTATGCTATTAAACACATAAATGGATTAATGGGATATACTTGAATTATCTAAATCTATTTTAATTTTTATCTTATCATTGATTTTTTAATTATTCCTGTGATGAAATTTTCATTTCTAAAGATGTATACTTCCATCTTCACTCTATGCAGGATAAAATGAAGATAGAAATATACTTTCTTTTTATGCATTTTTGGATACCACATAGATCTGCAGATGTTCTTATTCAGGGTGATTGGGTACGATATTGAGGAGAGGTGTGTTATCTCAAAAGATAGAAGTCAAAACCCTACAATAGACCTAACCACCTCAATAAGGACTCCTTAGGACAATGGGTCTGCATATGTACCAGAGATTCTTCCCCTACTTTTTTCATGAAAAAAATAAAGTAGGGTTTATTTTAAATCGGTTCATTAAGTTCCTTATGAAATCCTCCATAGTTAATTACATCCTAAGGAAGGGGATTCCTTGGAATACTCTTGATTAAGGTAAATGATTGTTGTCTCCAAAGATTTCAATGAGTAGGACTATCAATCTGGTATTTTTGGAAGATCAAATGAGATTGATCAAAAAGGGAGTTATTATCGGCCAAAAGGAATAAGTAGAAGATTCTCACGCTAGAAGCATGATGAGCTTCTCAAACTATCCTATGGTTGGGCTTTATATTTTAATTGAATTATTTATTTGAGTTTAATTTTTTTAAAATTTTAGGGCTTATAATTCTACAATACAAGGTTATGAAAATACATAAGGATTTATGCTCATGGCCCATAGAAGTAGCAACCTCGTAACTTAAATCTAAGGATCTTTGGCAAGGGCCAAAAGCATGACCTAAATCTAAGGAAAAAATGGGTATGGTTTCCTCCAAGAGACCACCATTCTTTGACTTACAATCACCTCTTGGTGGCCGCCAAATAACTCCTCCTATGATTTTAAATTCATGTAGGCAAGTCATATGCTTTATGCAAGATAGCTAGGCTATTTTTTATTTTAGAAAGAGACTAAGTCCTTAAACTCACTCCCTAAGAGATTAGATCATGTAAGGGTGTGAAAATGACCTAGATCTAATGAAAAACATATTACATGTTATTTTTATTTTTGGACAATCATTTGACTCAGGCTTATAGGATTCATATGCCTGATGCATGAGAAGTAAAATTATTGGCCAAAATTTATGAGAAAGGACAATGTGTGTTTCCACCATGGCTCTAAAAGGTCAAGCCAAGTTTCTCTGGAAAATGTGAAAACCCTCCAATCAAGAGTGTAACAATATGGTTTTTATGCATGATGTTATAAAATAAATACTCATCCAACTAAGGGGTTGCTAATTCTTTTATCTTAATTTTAACTTAGACTTTAAATGAGATTATGAGTTGTTTATTTTTAATTTTGAGTTGATTAATTTGATAGAAGATTTAGTTTTCCCTAAGAGACTAATCGTCATCCAGGCCATACATCAAGCAAGGAAGAAACTAGGAAAATATATCATTTTAATGCACAAGCTAAATAAAACATCAAATATTTTATAAAGCTAACAAGAAAGAATAAAATACCATTTGTGGTCGGGCATCACCGTACAAACTAGAAAAACAAATTAGGCAAGCTCTACCCTTATACAACCTGTGTTATAAATGAATTAATTTACAACTAAGGAAATTTGTGTTTTGGGGTCTACATTTCTTCATTTCTGCTTTCTATTTTCTTTCATCTTTCTTCTTATGGTTCCTTCTTTTAAATGGTTGGAAGGTGGTTGCTCCAAAGGCTGCACATGGTACATAAGATGTAATCTTATTACAAACGCTCATCCTAATCTGCCATAGCATACATTCCAAAATCCTAATTACAAAATTACATGAAAAGAAAGTAAATCTAACTAACACCCTAGAGATTAACAACAAACCATACAAATCCCAAGCATGTATATTAGACTTACACTTGGGTGGCCAAGTTCACCTGGCCTATTCGATTATGCTTAGGTGTATAAACACATGCACAACAAAAGCATTTATATTTTTATTACAGTGCCCCTTAAGCACAATCCCCTTCATAAAATAATGAATAGACTAAATAGTCCTATTATTCATTCTATGCATATTAACCCTAACATCCAGACTAAAAATAATATATCACAAAATAAAAGCAAATATCAAGCCATGCACCACCCTAACCTAAAGCTAGAAGTGGTGACTTAACTTAATGTGTGTGCTTTAAAATGTTTGTGTGGTATACTTAGCTATGGCTTTAAGGTTTTAGATTTTCTAAGTGTGAAAATGTTCAACTTAGATGAGTCATTTCATTTAAGTTGTTTAGTTGGTTTAGTTGATTTTATTTTTTTTGTATTTTGGTTTAGTTTAAGTGAATCCTACAATTAATTACTATGTTTTAAAGAGGGAAAAGAGAAGTAAACTTCTCTTTCCTTCCCTACCTTAAGTAATTTCTAAAGTGAATTTATATTTAATTTTGTTTAGTGAATGTTTTATTATGTGTTTTAATTAATCCTAAGTTTAGATTTTCCCTAAACAAACTTATTCAAAAATAAAGGAATTATATGATTAAGTAAAGTTAATTAGTATCACAAAATACACATCACTTCATTTCTTTCCCAACATGTATAACATGCATATGGATGCATCCTAAGCATATCTATACATACAAATGAAAATGTTTAGCAAACTTTATGATGAATGTTAAGAAATGTTACTTAAAAAATTTAAATGTTTTATGATGCATGATTTTCATTAAGTAGAAAAGAGGGGTTTCTTTATTATCCATTATTCACATAAAAGGCATATAAGAGTAAGTGAATTGTTAGCACCAGGGGCGTAAGGTACAAGACCTACTTAGGCCTACTTAAAGTCTCACAACCTCAGGATTGTCCAGACTAATATACCACTTTCCTTAAATACAAACACATGTATAAAAGAAATGAATGAAAAAAAAGATGCAAAAAAGTTGTTATTTGTTGATTTGTTTTATTTTATTTATGCAATTTATATGTACAAATGTGGATGTTCTTCTTAAGTAATAGTATAGGAATGAATAGAAAGGGAATTAGGCAGGTGTTATCTTCTTTTCAAATGAACCATACACTTTGCCAAATGCTATTCAAAACTATACTAAAAGAAAGGAGAAGGAAAGCCACACTATGCACATCTTCATATTCATATCCACATGCAAGCTTATAAATAATCATAAATAGCACACTTTCAATTTTAGGTGTTTGATTTATAGATTTTGAAAATAATTTTAGATTTAGTTGTGATAGTAGTCATTCATATTTTTTTTTATTTTAGCCAAAACATTGCAATTTGACATAAAGTAAAAATTTCATTTTAATTTTGATTTTGGAAAAGCATGAATGCATGGAATTCATATGACATACACATTTAGCATGTTAAGAAAGAACTAAAGTGATGAAATCATGTAAACAAATTCACCCTAATTAATTCCTAAATGCAATCATATGAAATAAGAAGCTTAAAGCAAATCAAATTATTTTCAAAGAAGGTTTAATATTATTTTGAGTTTGTTTTAATTTGAGAAATGTGATGTGAGTTTGTTGTTACAAACCCATTCCCACATATGTTTGTTTTTTTAGTTTAATTTTAGGATTATTATACAATTTTTTATATGTTTTTTAGGTTAAGGTATGAATTAAGTGTATTAATTATCCCTTATATTCCACCTTAGCATAATTAATCAAATAATTATGAGCCAATGAGATGACATAAAATACACAAGAAATTTAAATCAATGCACCTATGAGAAAATTTTCTAATGCAATTGGCTCATGATTAATGATTAATTAAACTAAGGGGTTTAACTTAAGTAATTTCATAACACCTCTCACACATATGAGTTGAGTTTCAATTTCCTTAATTTTTCTTAGGCTCTTGAACACCTAAGAATCTACCCAAGATAGATTAATTGGGTTCTTAAGAGTTTTAGAATTTTTTGAAATTAATTAAGGGGTAATTAGTGAATTAACCCTTAATTAAGGTTGGATTAAGGAAGAAAAGGCTTTAAGGAATGTCTTAAGAAAAGTATCCCAAAATTATTCCCTAAACCTCATATTCACTTAATCAAAATATAATTGACTCAATTAGAGGGTTAAATAGATAATTTTACCATTAATTAAGCTTAATTACATTAAGGGAGTGATTAAGAAATGAATTATAATTCTACTAATTAAGCCACCAATAAATCCCAAGAAAATTAAAGAAGGCAGGTGTCATCCCACTAATTATGCACAAGAAGTTTGGCATTAATCAGTGGAGTAATAAGAGGGTAATTAGCACTAATAAAAATCTATTTGAATCATTTTAGAATATTTTATGTTCAATTTTCTATCAAATGCAATTTATTTCATATTTTTTTGATTTTTCTAGGCTTATATATGAATATAGGAAGTTTCCATGGTTAATTAGTAATTTAATAGCCTTAATTAAATGTTTAATCCCATCGATTGCCACGTGACATACACTTTCACGTGGTGCGAGATTGAAAGTTATCACATTGTTGTCGTCGGCGATACTACACATCCTCATCACGATCAAGGATCGGACGGCTGAGGTTACAACCTCGGATCTAAGGGATTAAAACATGGATCTACTTATCTTAAATCATGGTCGTCCATCCAAAATGCATAGATGGACAGCCCATGATCTATCCCCTCACGCGTGAAGAATGACATCCATCTTCTGATCCAAGCTCTATTGAGCTCGAATTGATCCCAAAACTTACCGACACCATCTAAGCACAAAGGCAAAGCTGGAGGTGATCACCGATGCTTGATTCCCTTAGAGAAGCTTTGTCTAGTGGAGGCAAAGCTTTGTTGAAGTTTGGAGATCTTGAGATTCTGTGGATCCTCCTATGGGCCAACTCCTCCTTGACTTGAGCTTAGTCTTGATCAATGTAGCACCTCCCTTGCCTTTGGAGCTAGGGAAAAGGCTTGGGCAAGTTCGATTGAGCTCACTGATGGAGCTTGCAAAGAGAATCTGACTGATATTGAGTGTAGGCTAAGTTTAATTTTTAGTGGAGCTCCCTTATTTTCAAGCTATGAAAATCGAGAAGATGGAGTTTGGGAAATGCTTGAGAGAGAGCTTAGGGAGGCTGGGAAATGACTTCTCGACTATCAAATTGGGGACTAATGGATTCAATTCAAATTATGGGGAGTATATCTCCCCCCTTGAAGGATCGGATGGTCGTGCCTTCACTTGTTGTTCTGATCGAATTGAACTCATTAGGCCATTTAGGGCTTCACATGGGTCATTTTGGCTAGAGGGGGGTAGTGCAAAAGTTGTCATGTGTTTAATTGAGTGGAGGAAGGTTTTTCATGTGCTCAATTTGAAGGAGGTGGTCCGTTTTAGCTTTAGGCTAGGTTGGGCTAACCCACACCCATGGGTTGGGTGCACCACACTCCCTAGTGTTCACTTGCCAAGTGGTTATGGAGAGGATTTGGCCAAATTCTAAGTGGATTTGGCCAATATTTACCCTTTGACCAAGGGGTAAAAAGCTCATTTGGCATGAGTTTCAATTTTGATATGTTTGTTATGTTTGAAAAATGGGTTAGGCCAAGTTTCATTGAATTTGGAATTGGTTTGATGTGATTTGGCTCATGTTGACCCATTTAGGTCAAAATGGGTCAACTTGGGTCAAGTTGACCAATTGGTCAAATTGGGTCAAGTTCATATGACCATTTGAAATGTTTTGGTGGCTTTGGTTTGATTCAATTTGGTTTAGGTTTGAATTTAGTTCAATTGAGTTCATTTAGGTCAAATGGGTCAAGTTGACTAAATTGACCCATTTGACCTATTTAACCTATTTGGGTTAGGTCATGGGTTAGATTATGTTTGGTTCGTCATATAAAATGGATTGGTATCTTTGTTTCCAATCAATTTTGGTTAAGTTTGAATTTTACTCAATTTGACCATTTAGGTAAAATTGGGTTAATGGTAATTTGGGCTAGGTTAGGTCAAGTTGGCCGTATGGGGCTTTGGCCAAGTTCAACAATTATTTTGGAATGAACATGACCCATTGATTTCAATCAATTTGGCTTAGATCAAGTTTTGACACATTTTGACTTTTTTTAGTTGGGTCAACTTGGGTCAAGCCAATTGGCTAGGTTAGGCTCAAATGTTGACTTGGTCAAGTTCAAACATTGATCATGAATGAACTTAGATCATTAGTTTCAATCAATTTGGCCTATGGTGGATTTTGGTCAGCCCTTAGGTTTGACTTGGTTTGACCTAATTTGAGTGATTGATTATCTCATGATGATTGTTGATCATGATGAGAGGCTTAGGTGGGCTTAGTTCAATCCAATTTGGTTAGATTAATTTGGCTCATAAGGGTACTTTAGGTCACTTTCAAGTGAGCCTAAGTGGGTCAAATGGCTTGGTCAAACCTTGATTTGAGTTTGATTGAACTAACATATGGAGTTATGATTGAAATATAAATCCATTTACATGTGGTTTGAAGTCAAATGGGTTTTAATTTATTTGACAATTTTAAGTTGAAGGGGTGAACATGGGTTTGACTTAGGTTTGATTTTAGACTTGAGTTTTGGTTAAGTGATTGAAGTTTGTATTTATATTTGGATTCATGATTGAAGGATTGATTGAATCATGAAAAAAAAATCAAGGGTTTGGCTTGATTTGAAATTAATTTGGCTAAGTTCAAGATTTTGACTTGAAAGGCTTAAGTTAGATTTTGATTGAATTTGAGTTTGATTTTTTGAGTTAGTTTTGGCTATTTGAATTTATATTTCATTTATATTTGTGAATATAAATAAGAATATAATGGGTTGTAAGAAAATTTCTTGAATTTAAGGTGGTTTGGATTTGATTTTGGGCTAAGTCCTTAAGAAGGAATTAAGGACTTAGGAAATATTTCAAATTTGGATTTGAATTTTGGATTTAGTTTGATTGATATGAATTTATATTTCATTTATATATGTGAATATAAATGAGAATATAAATGGGTTGTGAGAAATTTTCATGAATTTAAGGTGGTTTGAACTTGATTTAGTGTAAGTCCTTAAGAGGGGATTAAAGGACTTATAAAATATTTTGAATTTGGATTTTCAATCATAAGCTTCAATCATAAGTTTCAATCATGGGTTTCAATCATTTTGCATTGATTCATGTTTGGAGAAAATCAATTAAGCTGGAATTGATTTAGGTTTGATGTTGATTTGATTTGGAGTTTTACTTAAAGGAAGGAAGTGAGGAATGTGATTCAAGCTATAGGGTAGGAAAATTTTCCTAACACCCCTAAGGCATGACCTATTCCTATGGCTAAGTCTTCTATATCTCTGCTAGGTTGAGTGTCCACTAATCCGCATCTTAAGACTAATGATCTCTTAAAGTCTAAGAGGAGTCTAAGATGGAGGGGTTGAGAGCTCATCCTAAAAATGAGGTTAACAATTCCTTAATTATTGAACACATTAATTAACCCTATTATGGAAGTAAACTTAGCAAAATAATTAGGAAAGGGGGCCTAATTATTGCCCTCATCATATCCACTATTTATATTAATTAATTAACACCAATTACTTAATTTTTATTATTCATTAATTTTAATAATTATTTGATTAATTAAAAAGGGTAATTAAGGTTAAATTTCTAAAATCTTCAAGCCATATGGCAAATAATTCTAAGAAAATTATGGGAGGCAGAGGACATCTAATAGAATAATCCTATCAAATTTGAAATTAATTAGCCAAATAATTTGGCCTTAATTAAAATAATTAGCTTCAGTTTCAAACCTTAATTAAGTAGTGTTCATTAGGTATTAATAAGGGATTTTATTTTTTTTTAATTCTAGTCTATCTAAGCTTTCCAAAATGCATTTATTTGTATTTTTGGATTTTTCTACAATTAGTTATGATTTTTTGAAGTTCTAGCTATTTAATTACATTTTTGAACCTTACTTAATCCTCTTAAACTTTTGACGCCACGCGGATCTTTGATGAGGGATTTCCATGTGTCTGCGATATTGGTAAATCATCCGATGTGCCGGTGACTCGATCGTGAACATGATTTTGTCTCAATCAATCTTGGATTACGGATTAATCTCATAATTTTGAAAGGATTAAATAAAAATTTCTAATGAATTAATCATGGTCATCCATTCTAATCACATGGAATGGACACCATCATCCCACAAGCGCTAGAAGATGGACACCATCCAACTTCCACCACTTGATTCAAGCTCATCAGAGCTCATTTGATAGAAAAATCAACTCCAAAATGATCAGGAAATAAATCTAAGGAGCTTCTATGATGGAGATCATAAGAAAACACGATTCACCTCAAAAAAGACCAACACCTAGAGGCCAAGACTATGTTTGCCAAATTTTTAACTCACCGAAGCTATAGACCAGCAGTATGCCAATAGAGGTAGCTTCATCTTGAAGAGATGAAGCCCTGTTGAGTAGATCTTAACTTCAAGATGAAGCCCTATTGAGAAGATCTCGAGGCCTCCTGATCGGATGTGGACCAAACACCGTTGAAAGCTAAGTTGTTCTAGAGTTGTCTTCCAGTGGTCAAATTTCTTAAGAAATAATTTATTTTGAATCGTTGGAGTGAGGTGAAGGTCTGAAAAGAGTTAATTTTAGTTTTGTCAAGGTTTAAGTATTTTGGATGGATGGAGCTCTCGGGTTCAATCGGGAGCTGGTCTCGCTGATGGTAGGGTGCACAAGAAGCTCGAGAGAGGATAAGACTGTGTGGAATTCTCTAGGGAAGCTCTCTATTGAGTTTGAATGGATGGGGAGCAGTATACTCATCCCTAGTTGAACCAATAGCTGGGATTGGTTCATCCTTTGGTAACCATCTAGCTATAGTAGGTGGCTGGAGGTGGCAGGGGACTGTTGAGGTGGATGAGTATGAGAAGCTGAGGGAGTGTAGTGGGTTGCCATGAGGTGTGAACTCCTCCTTAAGTGGACCAATGGTTGTCCATGGGTGAACTCACCCTCTCTTGGACAAAGGTTGAATCTAACAACCTTGGGTTTGATTGAGATAGTGATCCTTTGTCCAAGAAAGGCCAAAGGTGGCTGGCAAGAGATGGGGAGTTAGAGAACCCTTCTAATTAGAGATTTTATCTTATTTGGTGGGCTTAGTTCAATAGGTTTGACCCAAGCTAGGTTCACCATGAGTTGGGCCCCAGCCCATGGTGACCTAAGGATGAGTCATGCCAAGTTTGGTTGGGTTTGGCTCAATTTGATAGGTCAAATGGGTCATGTTGATAAATTTGACCAAATTGGCCAAATTATCTTGAGCATGGGTTAGTTTATGCTCAATTGATCATTGGTGATTGATTGGAAGAGTTGATTTAAATTTATTTGGATTAGAAAATGATTTGGTTGAATATGACCTTTTAGGTCAAATTTGGCTAAGTAGGTTAATTGGATTGGGTTGACCCATTGGGTCCAATTGAAGGTTGGATCATGTTCAATATTCATTTGGTGACTAATTGAAAGCATTGGTTTCAATCAATTTGGTCTAGGATTTGATTTGGTTCAATTTGACCCTTTGGGTCAAATTAGGTCAATTAGGTCAAAGAGCCAAATTGGCTTGATTAGGTTCAATTGATTGTAGTGGAGTGTTCAATAGAGACCTACAATCATCAATGAAAGAATTGGATGGCTTGGTTTGATTCCAATGGGAGTTTATTGGAGTTTGGCTTAATTAGCCCTTTTAGGTCACTTTGGGTCTAGTGGCTTGGTCAAGTCAACTTGGACCAATTGGAGTTATGAATGGTTGGGATGTGTTCAATGATGAATTTGAGGTTGATTGGTGGCTTTGATTGTAATTAATTTGAGCTTGGTTGGGTTTTGGCTCATTTGAACCTTTTAGGTCAATGATGGCTAACTTGGGTTAATCAAAATCACTTGGTTCAATAAGCTTATTTGCAAATGTTAGAGTAGTTTGAAATGATCTATTGAATAATTGGAGTGATTTAGAAATTCAAATTAAGTTTAGTTTGCTTGAATGGGTTTGAATGGGGTTATAAGATTGTGGTGGGTTAGCTCAGGTTAAGGTCCAAATTGATTTGGCTTAGATCTTGGATTGGAGAACCAAATTCAATTAATATTAATTTATTAGGTTTAAGTTATTTTAGCTCTCACATGAGCTTAAGTTTGAATGAGTGGATGGGCATAAGTCTTAGTTTATGCCTTGAGGTAGGTGAAACCTACTTGTCCTAAGGTAAACTCTAGGCTTAGGGTTATGCCTTATAAGTCTTTAGGCCTAGGTTTAGTGTTATCTTAATAACTAGAAGTGTCCTAGCACTAAGAAAGTCTAAGTGTATAGTAGGCTTCTAGATCTAAGATGGGAGGGATCAATCCTCACTCCAAAAGTGAGTTTAACAAAGGACCCCCAATAGGTGAGGTGTAACTAACAAGGCACACCGCACATATTGACATTGATCGAGGCAATCAAAATCATCTGAGAAGGTTATGAACATTAATGAAGATTGTTCATACCTAAATGGAGGGGGTATAAGGAACTTAGATCTTAATGTAATTTGGTTCATCTTGTTTCATGGCAAGGCATGGGAGGAGGATTGTCTGAATTTTGTTTGATTTGTTTGTAGTTTGACACAAAGAATGATCTTGGCGTGGATCGAGTCATGCCAAGGGCATGAATGAAGATTTAGTAAGAATGATTATTTAAAGTTTGTCTTTATGTTAAGTACACAAAGAAGAGTTTGTTTGGGATTGATCATGCCAAGAGCATAAACGAGGACTTGTTAAGGACCAATGAGATTTGGAATATAGTTGGTTTAATTTAATTAATTTAGTTTAGTTAAGTAGTTTAGTTGATGAACTTTTGTTTGACTTTGGTAATTTATGTTGATTTTGATTTATATTTGATTGCCAAATTGATATGGACTCTGTTGGTTTGTGATGGGCCACACTAAGGAGCCTAGACCTACCTTAGATTTAATAGCCCAAAGGAGTAGTCCACTCATCCACAAGATCATACCACTCAACCTAAAGGGGAAACCACTAGGAGAGAGTCTATAATGGCTTCATCCAAACCTAAGGTGGTCACTCGAGAAAGGAGCCTCTGGGGCATGATCCTAGAATTAAATATATTAAAATAGACCCAGTCAGTTTGTGATGAGTCACACTAAGGAAAGGGTTATAAAAACCCAAACTTACCTTAGACTTCCTCAAAGAAACAATCTATCATTCATACGAGAGACTATCCAACCAATGGGTTTCCATTAGTTTGTGATGGTTTAATTAGGAAGAAAGCTCAAGGACTCACATCTTCCAAAGTGAAATCAACCATCGGGGTGACCTACTAATCATACAACAAGTGGAGCCTGACCTAGGGTGACTACTAAGTGAGGGCCTCTGTCTTATCCCAGATTGAATAGCCAAGGTGATTCCTATAAGGAGTTTTGCTGACACTATCCAAAAAATATAGGATGCCCATTTAGGAAGAGGTGTCGCTAGGGGTCTTTTCTTAATCCACAAAAGATTTCATTTCATTTGTTTGTTTAGTGTGGACCCTATTAGTTTGCAAGGGGCCATACTAAGAAGGATCCATGGGACTTTGGCCTATCTTATATTTCGAGGATGTAACATCCACAATATGGAGCTTCCAACCAAAAGGGTGGCTACTAGAAATGGGAACCGTCAACTGATATTAACCTGGGTCATGTCTAGATGGGGTCATGAAGATGTGAGCCAAATAGAATACCTACAGGGAAGATGCCTCTATAGGTCTTATTATAATCCCTGAAATATATATAAAGCTTATAGGTATACGGTGGTTGAGTTAGGGAGAAAGCACAGGGACTAACATCTACTTAAGCAGTGACATCCACTGAGTGGGTTGCAGTCAACAAGGTGAACACCAGCCAACCTAAGGTGTCCGTCGGCTTGCAACAACCAATCTAGGAAGAAAGCATTGAGGACTCACATATTCCTAAGTAGAATTGACCATTAGGATAGTCTATCGTTAGCTAGATAGATACCACTACAAAGTAAGGAGTCTTAAAGGCTATAGTCAAGAGGAAAAAGAGCCACTAGGGGGTCTTACCCTAATCCTCCAATATATTTTTGGACCTGGTCAGTGCATGATGACTAGCTTAAGAAGAAAGCTTTGGGTCTTATATTTTCTTAAGTAAAGACAACCATCGGAGTAGCTTATTGGTCATGCAATAAGACGTACCAAACTAACAAGGTGCCCATTGGATTATAGTGATCAAGCTAAGAAGAAAGAATAAGGACTCGCATCCACCTAAGAAAAATTGACCACTGGGAGACCTACTACCCAAGTAGTGAATCGAACCCGACCTAGAGTAGCTATTGAGTGAGGGATGTTGTCTGGGATTTCCAATCCCATCAAATACTTTGAAGGAGGGCAGCATGAATCCTTTACGATAAGGAACAAAATCATATTCCTTAGGGTAGGGTCTACTTTTTGAAACTAAGGTTGTGCCTCATGAATGTGCCATGGCTTCTTTTATCTATTGTTCCACCAATAATTTTAAGTTGGGTACATCATCGATGGGCTTTAGTTATTGATGATACTCCTCTAAAAAGAAAACCTTAAATGAATAGTGGGATGTGCTAATTTGGGTTTTTCAATGTGACTAGGTCATGAAGAGGGGATCATGATCTAAAGTGATTTCATAGTAATAATCATTTATGCAATTCACTTTTTCATTGAAGTAATCTGATCAACCTTCTTTTGTATTTGAAGGATGTTCTTGCTATCTATTGCAAAATTTTTTGTATTCCATTATGTTCTTTCTTTGATGATCTAGTGTCTACCATGTAGATATGAGCTACAAGCAGTGTTGAATCATCATCTAATAGATCATCCTACTCTAAATCTTAATGTTCTTGCATTCTTTTTCTTTTTTAATTTTCTTCATCCTCTTTTACAATGGTTATCATTTCTTCTTTCAATAGATAAAATGGTGCACCACTGATATAAAGAATGATATCAGACTCATCATCCATATCCATGGGTCTTATTTTAGATTCTTTACTTTGTAACCACTTAGGGACTTCCTGTTAGGTGACACTCATCAATAGTCTCTCTCATGTAAGGAGATGGATGAAGAGACTCTGTTTCCTTATTATAAACATAAAATGATGAGGTCCCTTCAACTCGAGTCCTAGGTGAAGATGATAGATGCCTATCTAAAATAGCCCTAGTGATAGATCCTCTCTTTAAAGATGAGGGTGGCAAAGGCAGTAAGGTACCCTAGGCTCGAGTAAAACCTTCCCGACATAAACTTTTGTTTTCTTTTTTAGAAAGGATTTTATCTCCCCTTGACTATCAAAATCTCGTGCCACATCAATGATTGTCCAAGGTGATGATATCACTTTGGTTCTACAAGTGCTGATAAGAAGACTTCATTCTAATAAGACCACCTTCCCTTTCTAATGGGAAGTGGTAGGTCTTCTTAAGATTTCTTTTTCTAGGCTTTTTGATGCATGATCCTTCATAGACCTATATAATTTCTCCTTACTGTACGAGGAGGGTCAATGAATCCTATGAAAGATCTAACACATCCTACCATGAGTCTCTTTGTTTAACATTTTACAAGTTTTCTTTTCTTTCTGAAAAAAGGGTGAGGCAAAGTGTTGTTTAAATTTCCAAAGCCACTCCAAACTTAATGACAGTCAGCTCAAAAGTGGAGCCTACCTCAAAGGTGCTAGATAGAAAAGCAATGCTTGCTTTAGTGGGCGCAACTTTCTTTTCAGACCCATTTGGGCCCTTACAAGAACCTAAGGAGCAACCTTCCTTCAATAGGAGTAGGGAGGAGCGTACTAGAATTCCTAGATGGGTTATTTATTTTAAGTGCGACTCGATCATGAGCTGTCACTCTATTTGTAGTTGTTTAAATTTTCAAAGCCGACTCCAAACTTAATGACATAGTCATCTACCAACTGCTACTATCCATGAAAATGCTTTTCCAAATGTAGCAACAAATTTTAAATGTCCAACCAATTATATGTACAAAAATAACAAATTTTAAATGAGAATTAATAAACAATAACCAAAATGTAGTCAAAAGAAAGGCTTTTGAACCATCATGAAATTTTAGCCAATTTTATGGTTAGTATTTTTTTATTTTATTTCAAAAGATATTTTCTAAAAATAGAGGAGATATAAAATTGTACCACTTGATTTTCACAAGTGGGATAGTTCTATAATCTCTCTTTGTTTAAGAGATGTTGAATATGCTCTACCAAGGATGAAATGGAGAGATATTCAATAAGAAGAAAGGTAAAGGGTTTTTTTTAAATGGTTCATGGTTCCCTATAAAGGCAAATCCCTATAGTTAATTACATCTTAAGAAGAGTATTTTCCTAAGAATACTCTCGATTAAAGAAATAAGTTATTATTTTATGGATTTCTAAGTTGGTTTTCAAAGAAATGATATTTGGGATTTCAATTAGGAATGATCCAAAGTGGAAAGATTTATTTTGAATGATAAATGGGATGAAGTAGGAAATGCCCGTTGATACTAGAATGCCCAGTATGCACTTCAACTATCTTATCATTGGGCTTTTGAATTTTGAAATTAATTTAGATTCTGAGTTAACATTTCTTTCAAAACTAGGGCTTAAATTCTAGCGACAAAGGCTAAATGCCTAGGGTTGAAGACTTACTCCAAAGAGGATGTTTCAGAACCTAAGTCTACAAATACTCCTAATACATGTTAGATTCTCGACCAAGTTTCATTTTAGAATTATTAGTCATTCCTCTGTCTTGAGGGAATAAACCTATCCCGACTCTTCTGACTTATAACCGCTTGAAGAGGCAGAACACCACCTTAGCACATTATAAATTCATGATGCTAAGTCTCATGTATACAAGATCGCTAGGTTGTTGTATTTTTAGGGAAAAAAATCTAAGAATCTTAGACACACTCCCAAATCCCTAAGATCATGTATGGTATGAAATTAACTAACTAATGCACATTTTTTTAGATTTTACATGTTTTGATTCAATAATCATTTTAGGCCATGAGTATGCAATTTATGCCTAAATGCCATGTAATTAGAAGAAAGTCATGGGACAAGTCAATAATGGAAAGTAAACTTTCCCAAGAAGGTCATCATCCTCATAGGTTATATGCCCCTTATGTGCATGGGTGAAGTGCCCAATTCAAGAGTTGAGAGTAATATCATTGCATGACTTTTGAGAGCTAATTATTTCTAATTTATTTAAGTTATTTTAGAAATTTAATTGGGTAAAAAGGAGTAGGCAATGCTTCTGTAGTGGGTAGCTTAACTTTCTTTTGAGCAGGACCCATTTGGGCTCTTACAGTAACCTAAGGAGCAACCTTCCTTCAATAGGAGTAGGAGGAGATGTACTAGAGAATTCCTAGATGGGTTGTTTATTTTTAAGTGCAGACTCAACATCATGAGCCAGTGTCACTCTATTTGTAGTGTTGTTTAAATTTCCAAAGCCGACTCCAAACTTAATGACAGTCGGGGCTCAAAAGTGGAGCCTACCTCAAAGGTGCTAGATAGAAAAGCAGTAGGCAATGCTTCTGTAGTGGGCAGCTTAACTTTCTTTTGAGCAGGACCCATTTGGGCCCTTACAGTAACCTAAGGAGCAACCTTCCTTCAATAAGAGTAGGAGGAGCTGTACTAGAGAATTCCTAGATGGGTTATTTATTTTTTAAGTGCACTCAAAGATCATGAGCCGCTGTCACTCTATTTGTAGTGTTGTTTAAATTTT
>CM038224.1:59203290-59308106 GCA_021442155.1 Cymbidium sinense | reverse complement strand
AAACTAAACTAGTGACTAATAATAACTAATAACTAAAACTAATAACTAATAATAACTAACTAAACTAATAACTAATAATAACTAATAAACTAATAATAAACTAAACTAATAATAACTAAATAATAATAATAATAATAATAATAATAAGTAACTAATAATAATAAACTAAAACAAAAAACTAACTAAACAAATTAACTAATAACAAAATAACTAAACTAAAATAAACTAATAACAAAACCTAAACGTAAACCTAATAATAATAAACTAAATAAATAACTAATAACAAAACTAACTAAGTAACAAATAATAATATCTAATAACTAATAATAAACTAAATAACTAATAATAACTAAACTAATAATAATAATAATAAATTATTAAACTATAAAACTAAAATAACTAATAAAACTAAGCCTAATAATAATAAAAAAACTAATAACTAACTAATAACTAACCTAATAAACTGCATATATAATAATAATAATAATAATAATAATAATAATAATAATAACAATAATAATAATAATAATAATAACTAAAACTAACTAATAATAAACTAATAACTAATAACTAATAAACTAAACTAACTAATAACTAACTAATAATAAGAAAAAAACTAAAAAAACTAAACTAGTGACTAATAATAACTAATAACTAAAACTAATAACTAATAATAACTAACTAAATTAATAACTAATAATAACTAATAAACTAATAACTAAAAATAACTAATAAACTAATAACTAATAAAATAAAAACTAATAACTAATAATAAATAAAAAACCTAATAATAATAATAATAATGAACTATTAACTAAATAAGTAATAACTAATAACTAACTAATAATAACTAAAAACTAAAACTAATATAAACTAATAGAAACTAATAACTAACAAAAAATAATAAATAATAATAAAACTAATAACTAAAAAAATTAATAACTAACTAATAAAACTAATAATAACTAACTAATAATAATAATAACTAACTAATAATAATAATAACTAAATTAAATTAATAAATAATAAAATAATAATAACTAATAATAAAACTAACAATAACAAATAAATAACTAATAAAACTAAACTAATAACTAATAATAAACTAATAACCTAACTAATAATAACCAATAACTAAAACTACTTATAACCAAAAAAAACTAATAATAACCAACTAAAACCCAATAACCAATAATAATAACTAAAACCAATAATAACCAAATATCTAAACTAATAACCACAACAAACCAATAAAAAACTAACTAAAAAACTAATAATAATAACTAAATAAAAAACTAAACTAATAACTAATAACTAATAAACTAATAAAACTAACTAATAAAACTAATAATAACTAATAACTAATAATAATCAAAACCTAATAATAATAACTAAAAACTAATAATAATAAACTAATAAACTAAAAACTAAAATTAAAACCTAAAAACTAATAAATAATAAACCTCATAACAACTAATAAAAAACTAACCTAAAAACTAACTAATAACTAACTAATAATAAACTAAAAAACTAACTAATAATAATAATAGCTAATAAAAACTAAAAACCTAAACTAATAAACTAATAATTAATAATAAATAACTAATAAACTAAACCTAAAAACTAATAACTAATAAAACTAATAACTAACTAATAACTAATAAAAACTAATAAATAACTAATAAGAAAAACTAATAAAACTAACTAATAATATCTTATAATAACCTAATAATAATAAACCTAAAATAATAAAACTAAAAACTAATCAAACTAATAAACTAAACTAATATAACTAATAATGAATAAACTAATAAAAACTAAACCTAATAATAAACTAAACTAACTAAAAAAACTAACTAATAATATAAAAATTAAAATAATAATAATAATATTAAAAAACTAATAAATAAAACTAACTAAAAAAACTAATAACTAAATAAAACTAATAAAAACTAAAAACTAAAACTAAATAAACTATATAACTAATAGCTTAAAAACCTAAAAACTAAAACTAAAATTAACTAATAATAACTAACAACTAATAAAACTTAAATAACTAATAAATTAAAACTAATAACTAATAATAATTAGCTAAAAACTTAATAACTAAATAATAATAATAATAAAACTTAAAAAAACTAAATAATAAACTAACTAATAAAATTAATGAAAATAATAAAAACTAATAAACTAATGAACTAATAACTAATAAAACCTAATAACTAAACTAATAACTAATAAAACAAATAATAATAAACTAACTAACTAACTAATAAATAATAACTAAATAATAAAAACCTAAAACAAAAACTAATAACTATACTAAAAACTAACTAATAATAACTAAATAAAACTAATAAACTAAAAGCTAAAACTAATAACTAATAACTAACAATTAATAATAATAAACTGATAAAAGTAGTAAACTAACAAAACTAATAACTAATAAAATAACTAACTAATAAATAAATAACTAAAAAACTAATAAACTAATAAATAACGAATAACTAATAAAACCTAACTAATACACTAATAAACTAACTAAAACTAATAACTAATAATAACTAACTAAACTAAATAATTAATAATAACTAAACTAAAACTAATAAATAAGAAAATTGAAGAACTAAAACATAAACTAGATAATAAACCTAATAAACTAAAAACTAATAATAACTAAAACTAAACTGATAATAACTAAATAACTAATAATAAAACCTAAATAATAACTAAACTAACTAACTAATATAATTAACTAACTAATAACTAATTAATAAAGAACTAATAATAACTAATAACTAACTAACTAAATAAATAATAATAAAAGCTAAATAAAACTAAAAAACTAAAACTAATAAAACTTTTTAAAACTAATCTAATAAAACTAATAAATAACTAATAACAAAACATAAATAACTAATAACTAAAAACTAAACTAATAACTACAATAACTAAAACTAATAAACTAATAATCTAACTAACTAATAACTAACTAATAACCTAATTAACTAACTAATAAAAATTAAACTAGACTAAAAACTAATAATTAACTAAACCAAAAATAACTAACAACTAAAACTAATAATAATAAACTAAACTAATACCTAAACTAACTAATAATAATAGTAATTAATAGCTAATAAAACTAACTAAACTAATAACCAATAACTAAAACTAATAACTAATAAGTAATAAAAACTCTTAAAAACAAATAAACAAAACTAATAAACTAATAACTAAACTAACTAATAATAACTAAACCAATAAACTTTTAACTAACTAACTAATAATAAAAAAACAAATTAATAAAAACTAATAAAGCTAATAATAATAACTAATAATAAAAATAACTAACAACTAATACTAATAAATAACAAACTAATAAATAATAATTACTAAAACTAATAGTAACTAATAAAACCTAATAAACTAAAACTAACTAATAACTAAAACTAATAATAATAACTAAAACTAATAACTAACAATGATAATAAAACCAACTAAAACTAACTAATATCTAAACCTAACAATAACTAATAAACTAATAACTAAATAAAAGCATAATAACTAAACTAATAATAAAACTAAAAAACTAAATAACCTAAAAAAACTAAACTAATAACTAACTAAAACTAACTAAAAACTAATAACTAATAATAAACTAATAAACTAATAACTAACTAATAATAACTAAAATAATAACTAACTAACTAAAAACTAATAAATAATAAGTAATAACTAAACTAACTAATAAATAACTAATAAAAATATAATAACTAAATAACTAACTAATAATAAACTAATAACTAATAAATAAATAAATAAACTAATAACTAATAAAACTTAAAACTAACTAACTTATAAAACTAAACTAATAAGCTATCTAATAAAATTAAAAAACTAAACTAATAAACTAATAAACTAATAATTAATAACTAAAATAAAAGAAACTAAATAAACTAATAAATAATAATAAAACTAAACTAACTAATAACTAAACTAAAACTAAAAAAACTTAATAATAACTAAACTAATAACTAACAAATAACTAAAACTAAATAAACTAATAAAGTAATAACTAATAAAAACTAATAAAACTATTAAATAATAACTAATAATAACTTAATAACTAAACTAAAAATTAAACCTAATAACTAATAAACCTAATAATAACTAATAACTATCTATAAATAAATAAAACTAACTAAAATAAACTAATAGACTAAATAACTAATAACTAACAACTAAAATAAAAACTAAACTAAAAACTAATGAAACTAACTAAACTAATAACTAATAAACCTAACTAATAACTAACTAAACTAATAACTAAACTACTAAACTAATAAGATAATAATAATTAAAGTAATAATAAACTAATGAAACTAATAATAGTTAAAAAACCTAATAAAACTAATAAAACTAATAAATAACTAATAAAACCTAATAACTAATAACTAATGACTAATAAGTAGAATAATAATTAATAATAATAATAATTAATAACTAATAAAATTAAATAACTAACTAATATCAACTAAACTAGACTTAAAATAACTAAATAACTAAACTAATAATAAAATTAATAACTAATAAAAACTAACAACTAAATAAAAAATAAAAATAAAAAACTAAAATTAATAACTAATAACTAATAATAATAACTAATAATAAACTATAATAACTAATAACTAACTAATAAATAAAACCTAATAAACTAAAAAACTAACTAAACTAATAACTAACTAAATAAACCAAATAACTTAACCTAATAACTAATAAAAACTAATAACTAATAATAACTAACTAATAACTAATAATAACTAACTAATAACTAGTAATAACTAAATAATAATAACTATAAACTAAAACTAAACTAATAACTAATAAAACTAATAAAACTAATCACTAAACTAATAAACTAATAATAGTAACTAATAAGTAAACTAAATTAACTAATAATAACTAATAACTAATAACTAAAAAAACTAATAAAACTAACAAATAACAAAGCTAATAAATAATAACTAACTAACAACTAAAAATAGATAATAATAATAATAATGATAAAGAAGATAATAATAATAAAATAATAATAATAATAATAATAATAATAATAATAAATATTAATAACTAAATAAGTAATAACTAATTACTAAACTAAAATTACTAAACTAATTAATAAATAAACTAAATAACTAATAATCCTAAATAACTAATAACTAAATAACTAATAAATAAAATAACTAAACTAATAACTAATAAATAATAAAACTAATAAAATAATACCAAAAGACTAAACTAATAAACTAAAACTAATAAATAACTAGCTAATAACTAATAAAAACTAATAACTAAAAATAATAACTAATAAGTAATAAATAAACTAACTAACTAAACTAATAACTAATAATAATAACTAAACTAATAACTAATAACTAATAATAAAACTAATAAAACTAATAAAATAATAATAAATAAAATAATAAAACTAACAAAATTAAACCAATAACTAAACTAAAAAACTAATAACTAATAACTAAAATAATTAAACTAATAAGTAATAAACTAATAAAAATCATACTAATGGAATCACTTGACCTATGAGAGCAACTCCTACTAATGGAGCTTCACCCTCTTATCTTCTGATTTGGCCAACAATCCATTTCATCATGCATTTAGACAGATGAAAATCCCAAAGCCTTTGTCAAAATGAAGTGTCAAATATAAATAAAATTTGAAAAGATTTGCATTAGACTAAGTCATTACTCATACCACTCATGCTTGAGTCTCTTTTTGGAGTGGGTTTAAGGACTTTAGTTTCTCTATAAATAATAACAACCTCACTATCTTACAAAATCATATGATTTGCCTACATGATTTTAAAGTGTAGGAGGTGTTAGCTGGCTACCACTTCAGGCGATTGTAAGCCCAACAGTTGGACAGTTTAAACCCTAAACCCTAAACCCTAAAAGCCTAAACCCTAAATCCTAAACCCTAAAACTTAAAACCCTAAACCCTAAACTAATCTTAAACCCTAAACCCTAAACTGTAATCCCTAAACCCTAAAAACATAAAAACCTAAACCAAAATTAAATAAAAACTAAAAATAAAATAAATAAAAAAACTTAAACCTAAATATAATAAAAACATCAACGAAAATATAAAAAAAAATAAACTAAAATGTAAACTAAATACACTAAATAAACCTAAGCCTATCGATTTACCTAATTTTAAAAAATAATAATAATAATAAATGAATAAATAAATAACCCTAACCCTAAACCCTAAACCCTAAACCCTAAACCATAAAACCATAAACCTTAACTCCTAAACCCTAAACCCTAAACACTAAACCCTAAAACTCAACTTAAATCCTAAACTTTAAACCCTAAACCCTAAAAACCTAAAAGCTTAAACCTAAACTAAATAAAACCTAAAAAATAAATAAAAATAAAAACCTAAACTAATATCTAAACCTAAACTAGAAATAAAATAAAATAAAAATAAAAATAAACTAAAATAAAATAAATAAAACCTAATGTAAACTAAAATAAATAAAATAAACCTAAAAATATAAAACCTAAATAAAATTAAATACAAATGTAAAATAAAAATAAAATAAACCAAAAATAAAATAAAATAAAAACTAAATACAAACCTAAACCTAAAAAATAAACCTAAAAATAAAACTTAAAATTAAATAAAAAGAAAACATAAACCTTAAATTAAAACTAAGCCTAAAATAAAAACAAAATAAACTAATAAAATAAATCTAAACCTAAACCAAAATAACCCTAAAGCCTAAACCATAAACCCTAAAAACCTAAAATCCTAAACCTAAACTAAATAAAACCTATAAATAAAATAAATAAATAAACCTAAACCTAAATAAATTAAAATAATAAGATAAAATAAAAACCTAAACTAAACTAAAAATTAAAATAAACCTAAAAATAAAAACATAAATAAAATAAAAACTAAACCTAAAATAAACATAAAATAAACTTATAAATAAATAAATAAAAACCTAAATCTAAAATAAAAATAAAATAAACTTAAATCTAAATTAAAAAATAAAATAAACCTAAAAATAAAAAACTAAATAAAATAAAAACTGAACGTAAAATAAAAAATAAAATAAACGTAAAATAAAAAATAAAAACTAAATAAAAACCTTAACCTAAAAACTAAACCTAAAAATAAATAAAAAACAAAACCTAATCCCTAAACTATAAAAAAACTAAACCTAAAATTAAAACAAAATAAACTAAACAAAATAAACCTAAACCTAAACTAAAATAACCTTAGACCATAAATTATAAACTAACCGTAAACCCTAAAAACCTAAAATCCTAAACCTAAATTAAATAAAACCTAAAAAAAAATAAACCTAAACCTAAACCTAAACCTAAAATAAAATAAAATTAATAATTAAAACAAAACTTAAAAAATTATTAAAAATCTAAACTAAATTTAAAAATAAAATAAACCTAAAATAAAATGAAATAATTACTAAATATAAACCTAAACCTAAAAAATAAACCAAAAAATAAATTAAAATAAACTAAACCCTAAACTAAAAAAAACTTAAACCTAAAATAAAAAAAGTAAACCTAAACCTAAACTAAAAAATAAAACCTAAACCTAAACCTAAAATAAACTTAACCAAAACTTGAACCTATACTAAATAAAATAAAATATATTAAAAATAAACCTAAACCTAAATTTAAAAAATAATACCTAAAAATAAATCTAAAATAAAAACCTAAAACCTAAACCTAAAAAAAACTAAAAAATAAAACCTAAACCTAGACCTAAAAATAAAACATAAAACCTAAAAAATGAAATAAAAATAAAACTAAATTGCAAAATAAACTTAAACCTAAACCTAAACCTAAAATATAAACTAAAATAAAAAATTGAAACTAAAATAAATAAACTTAAAATAAACAAACTTAACTAAATATAAATAAAAATGAACCTAAATATAATTAAGAAAATAAAATAAACTAAAATAAATAAAAAATAGACTAAATCAACCTAAACCTATCGATTCACTTAATTTTAAAAATTTTAAAAATTTTAAAAATCTGAACCCTATACCCTAAAAACCTTAAACTCTAAATTCTAAACACTAAACCCTAAACCCTAAATAATAAAAAACTAATAAACTAATAACTAATAATAATAAATAATAACTAATAAGTAATAACTAATAAAAACTAAAAAAACAATCTAACTAATAACTAATAAAACTAATAATACTAATAACAACTAATAGTTGCCAAAACTAACAGAAAAAAACTAAAACTAATAAACTAAACTAAACAAACAACTAATAACTAATAACTAAAACTAAAATAATAATAAAACTAATAATAACATAATTAATAACAAATAATAATAACTAACTAATAAATAATAATAATAAACTAAAAACTAAATATAAAAACTAAAAAAAACTAAGAACTAAACTAATAATAACTAATAAATAAATAGTAATAACTAAAAAATAATTAACTAATAACTAATAAACCTAAATAATAAATAACTAACTAATAAAACTAACTAATAAACTAAAAAACTAATAATTAAAAATAATAAAACTATTAACTAATAATAAGTAAAAACCTAAATAAAATTAACTAATAAACTAAATAATTAATAATAATAACTAATAATTACTAATAATAAACTAAAAATTAACTAATAAATAATATTTAATAATAATAATAAACTAATAAAACTAAAAACTAAACATAACTAATAATAACTAAAGCTAACTAAACTAATAACTAATAACTAATAACTAATAAAACTAAAATAATAACTAATAACTAATAATAATAAAACTAATAAACTAATAACTAATAAACTAATAAAACTAACTAAAATAACTAAATAACTAAATAAACTAATAAAAAGTAAATAATAATTAATAATTAATAAATAATAAGAAATAACTAACTAAATTAATAGCTAATAAAAAACTAATCTAAAAAATTCATAATAACTAATAAAACTAATAAAACTAAAACTAATAACTAAATAAACATATAATAACTAATAATAAATAACTAATAATAATAATAAACTAATAAAACTAAAACTAAACTTAATAAATAACAAATAAAACAAAAAACCTAATAAAACTAATAAGAATAACTAATAATAATAATAAAACTAATAAAACTAATAAATAAAACAAATAATAATGAACTAAACCTAATAATAATAACTAAACTAACTAACTAATAAACTAATAATAATAAAACTAACTAATAATAACTAATAGCTAACTAATAATAATTAATAACTAAAATTAAAAAAAACTAAAAGACTAAAACTAAATAAGTAACTAAATTAATAATGAATAATAACTAAACTAATAATAATAACAAAGATTAATAAAAAATAACTAAACTAATAATAAAATAATAATAAAAACTAAACCAATAAACAAAATAACTAATAACTAATAACTAATAAATAATAAACTAATAACTAATAAAACTAATAAACTAATAATAACTAAATAACTAACTAAAAATAACAAAACTAATAATAACAAATAAAATAATAACTAAAACTAATAATAATAATAACTAATATAATAAACTAATAACTAACTAATAACAAACTAATAGTAACTAATAAATAACTAATAACTAATAAAAACAAAACTAAACTAACTAAATAATAACTAAAAATAAACTAACAGCTAATAATAAAACTAAATAACTAAACTAATAACTGATAAATAAAACTAAATAACTAAACTAACTAATAAAATTAAACTAATAAAAAAATAGTAAAATAAATAAGTAACTAACCAATAAAACTGAAAATAATAAACAATAAAAACTAATAACTTAATAAAAACTAATAACTAAGTAAAATTAATAAACTAAAATTAATAACTAACTAAACTAATAACTAAAAAAACTAATTACTAATAATAAAAAGTAAAAAATAATAAAACTAAAACTAATAATAACTAAATAACTAGAACTAACTAATAATAATAATAATAATAATAATAATAAAACTAATAACTAAACTAAATAAAAGTTAACTAAGCTAAAAACTAAACTAAATCCTAAATAACTAATAAAAACTAATAAAACTTAATAAACTAAATTAACTAATAACAAATAAATTAATAACTATATAATAATAATAATAATAATAGTAATAATAATAATAATAATAACTAATAATTAAAAAAAACTAACTAATAAACTAATAAACTAACTAAAACTAACTAATGACTAATAACTAATAACTAAAAACCTAATAATAATAATAATAATAAACTAATAATAAAAAATTAATTTAAAACTAACTAAACTAACTAAACTAATAATTAATAAACTAATAATAAAAATAATAATTGAATAAATAACTAACTAATAATAACTATATAACTAAGTAATAACTAAAAACTAATAATTGATAAAATAAACTAAATAACTAATAATAAATTAAATAATAATAACTAAACTAATAACACTAACTAATAAACTAAATAATAAACCTAACTAAAACTAAAAAAACAAAAACTAATAAAACTAAATAATAATAAACTAAAAAACTAATAACTAATAACTAATAACTAAAAAATAACTAATAATAACAAAATAACCTAAAACCTAATAAAATAATAAACTAATAATAACTAATAAAAACTAGTAAAAACTAATAGCTAAAACTAATAACTAATAACTAAATAATAATAATAACTAATAATAACTAAAACTAATAATAATAATAATTAATAATAACTAAAATAAATAACTAAAAAACTGATAACAAATTAAACTAATCACTAATAATAATAAACAAACTAATAATAACTAACTAATAACAAATAAACTAATAAATAATAAAACTAATAATAATTAAAAATATAATAAACTTATAACTAATATAACTAACTAAATAATAAACTAACTAAGCCTAATAACTAACTTAAAATAATAACTAAACTAAAACTAATAATAAAAAAATAATAAACCAATAATAACTAATAACTAATAACTAATAACCTAACTAACTAATAAAACTAAAATCTAATAAAACCAAATAATAATAATAACTAAACTAAACAAAAAACTAATAAAACTAAACTAATAAATAACTAAATAATAAAACTAAAATATAATAATAATAATAATAATAATAATAAATAACTGAACTAATAACTAAATAATAAAAATAAACTAATAACTAATAATAATAACTAACTTATAACTAAAATTAATAACTAAATAACAATTAAACTAATAAAACTAAATAATAAAACTAATAACCTAATAAACTAATAATAATAACTAAAATAAACTAATAAACTAATAATAGCTAATAATAATAAATAAACCTAATAACTAAACTAATAACTAAACTAATAATAAATAATAATAACTAATAAATAATAATAACTAAAACCTAATAACTAAACTAATAAATAAATAACTAAAAAAACTAAGTAATAATAATAAATAATAACTAAACTACAACTAATAAAAAAATTAAACTTCTAACTAGAAAAAGTAAAACTAATAATAATAATAATAACTAAAAATAACTAAAATAATTAAATAATAATAATAATAACCCATAATAATGATAATAATAATAATTAAATAATAAAACTAATAATAATAATAAACCAATAACTAAAACTAATAATAAAAACTAAATAACTAATAAAGTAATAAAACTAGTAACTAATAACTAATAAATAATTAAAAACAATAATAATAAAACTAATAAAAACTAAACTAATAAACTAACAACTAATAACTAATAATAAACTAAAAACTAAATTAATAACTAATAATAACTAACTAAACTAACTAACTAACTAACTAATAAAACTAAAAAACTAATAATAAAAAAAATAAACTAACTAATAACTAATAAAACTAATAAAACTAAAACTAAAACTAATAACTTACTAATAATAACTAATAATACTAACTAATAAACCAATAACTAATAAACATAATAACTAATAAAACAAAAAACTAACTAAAAACTAACTAATAACTAACTAAAAATAATAACTAATAATAAAACTAAAAACTAAAAACTAATAAAAAAAAAAAATTAAAACTAATAAATTAAACTAATAACTAAATAACTAAATAACTTATAAAAACTAAACCTAATAAACAAATAATAAAACTAATAAAACTAAAACATAATAAATAAGACCTAATAACTAATAATAACTAATAATAAATAACATAATAAACAACTAATAAAATAAACTAACTAAACTAAGTAAATAAAACTAATAAAACTTAACCTAAAAACTAATAAAAACTAATAACTAACCAAATAAATAACTAAAAACTAATAACTAATAAAGCATAAGCTAAACTAATAAAACTAACTAACTAATAAAAACTAATAAAACATAATAACCGAAAAAACTAACTAAAAAACTAAAACCTAATAACAAACTAAAATTAATAAAAAACTAATAAACATGACTAAAAACTAAAAACTAACTAATAATAAAACTAAACTAATAATTGAAACTAATAACTAACTAAAACTAATGATTAATAAACTAATAAAACTAAACTAACTAATAATAATAAAGTAATAAAACAAAACAAATAACTAAAATAATAATAATAACTAAACTAATAAACTCATACCTAATAAAAACTAACTAAATAATTAAGAAAATAAAACTAAACTAATAAAAAACTAACTAAACTAATAACTAACTAATTAAAATAATCTAATGACTAATAATAACTAATAACTAATAGTAACAATAACTAAACCTAATAACTAATAAAAATAATTAAACTAATAATAACTAATAACTAAAAATAATTAAAAAATCTAAAAAACTAAATAACTAGCTAAAAACTAATAATAAAAATAACATAACAACTAAACTAATAACTAAATAAATAATAAATAAACTAATAATAAACTAACTAACTAATAAATAACTAATAAAAACTAATAAAACAAATAATAAAAAACTAAACTAATAACTAAAACTAATAACTAACTAATAAATTAAACTAACTAATAAATAACTATATAACTAAACTAATAAAAACTAAATAATAACTAAACTAATAACTAATAATAACTAATAATAACTAACGAATAACTAATAAAATAAAAATAAACTAATAACTTATAAATAATAATAAATAATAATAATACTAAAAATAATAACTAAATAAAAAACTAAAAAATAAACTAAACTAAGAATAACTAAAACTAACTAATGAATAACTAAACTAACAACTAAATAAAAATAAACTAATAATTAAATAATAACAACAAATAAATAACTAATAAAACTAACTTAAACAAATAAACTAATAACTAATAATAAAACTAAATAACTAAATAAAAAAACTAACTAATTACCTAATAACTAATAAACTAATAACTAATAAACTAAATAATAATAATAACTAAACTAATAAAATAACTAAATAACTTACTAATAAAAAGCTAATAACTGAAATTAATAAATTAAAAACTAATAATAACTAATAATAAAATAACTAAACAAACTAAACTAATAACTAATAACTAATAATAACTAAAATAAATAATAAATAAATTAATAGACTAAATAACTAATAAACTAATAACTAATAATAACTAATAATTAAACTAAACTAATTACCTAGCTAAACTAATAACTAATTAAAACTAATAATAAAATAGACCTAAAATACTAAACTACACCTAATAAAATAATAAATAATAACTAAAATAATAAACTAATAATAATAACTAATAATAAACCTAATAACTAACTAAAATAATAATAATAATTAAAAGCGATAAATTAATAAACTAATAACTAATAACTAATAAATAATGAATAAACTAACCAACTAACTAATAAATAATAATAAATAATAACTAATAATAATAAACTAAATAACTAAAAACTAATAAAACTAAATAAACTAAATCACTAAAATAATTAATAACTAATCCTAATAACTAACTAAAAACTAAATAACTAATAACTAATAATAACTAACTAATTAAAACTAATAAACTAATAACTAACTAATAATAATAAACTAATAAACTAAAAACCTAACTAATAACTAAATAACTAAATAAAATAATAATAACTAACTAATAATAATAATAACTAAACTAAAAAACTAAAAAACTAATAACTAATAACTAATAATAAATAACTAAACTAAATAATAACAAAATAAACTAACTAATAACTATTAAAAATAATAAATAACTAAACTAATAACTAATAACTAAAACTAATAATAATAATAATAAACTAATAACTAATAAAAACTAACTAAGCTATTAAACTAATAAAATAAACTAATATAATAATAAATAAAAACTAAACTAAATAACTAATAATTAAAATAATAATAACTAATAATAAAATAATAACTAATAATAACTAATAACTAATAACTCAAAAAATAAAATAATAAAACTAACTAACTAATAACTAAACTAATAACTAAACTAATAACTAACTAATAACTAATAAACTAATAAACTAATAATAAGACTATCTAATAATAATTAATAACAAAATAACCAATAATAATAATAAACTAATAACTAATAACAAACTAATAATAAAAACTTTACTAATACATAATAAAAACTAACTAATAATAACTAAATAAATAACTAAAAAGCTAAACTAATAACTAATAAAAACTTAAAAACTAAACTAATAATAACTAATTAATAAGTAATAACAAATAAACTAATAAAAAGTAATAAAATAAAACTAATAAAACTAAACAAACTAATAAACCTAAAACTAACTAACTAAATAATAATAAAACAAAACTAATAATAATAATAATAACTAACTAAACCAAAACTAATAAACTAAACTAACTAATAATTTGCTAAAAACTAATTAACTAATAATAACGAATGAACTAACCTAACTAATAATAACTAAAAAACTAATAATAATAAACTAATAATAACTAACTAATAAAACTAATAACTATAAAAACTAATAAATATATAACTAACTAAAACTAATAAACTAATAATAACTAAGCTAATAACTAACTAATAACTAATAATAAAACTAATAAACTAATAAGCTAATAAATAATTAGTAATAATAAACAAATTAATAAACTAATAAATAATAATATTATTATTATTAATAACTACCTAAACTAATAACTAACTAATAATAACTAAACTAATAACTAATAATAATAAAACTAATAATAAACTAATAACTAACTAAATAATAAAAAACTAATTAATAACTAATTAAACTAAAGAACTAATAATAACTAACTAAAAAGTTAATAAAACTAATAAAATAAAAAAATGAACTAACTAACTAATAAGTAATAACTAAATAACTAATAATAATAACTAATAACAAACTAAAACTATTTACTAAAAAAATAAATAAAAAAACTAAAAAAATTAAAAACTTAAACTAATTAATAAAAAACTAATAAATTAAACTAATAACTAAATAATAATAACTAATAAAACTAAATAACTAACTAAAAAATAAATTAACTAATAATAAATAACTAAATAAAAAACTAATGAAACTAATATAAAACATAATAAACTAAACTAATAAAAATAACTACATAAAACTAACTAATAACTAACAAAAACCTAAAAACTAAATAACTAAAATAATAAAAACCTAAATAACTAATAAATAAACTAACTAATAATAATAAAACTAACTAATAAAACTAATAATATTTAACTAATAATAAAAATAATAACTAAACCTAATAATAAAATAAATAATAAATAACTAAACTAAATAACTAAGTAATAAAACTTAATAAACTAATAAAAAACTAACAAACTAAAACTAACTAACTAATAAACATAATAAGAATAAATAATAAAACTAAATAAAATAAATAATAATTAATACTAACTTATAATAAACTAATAAAACTAAATAATAAATAACTAAAACTAATAACTAATAACTAACTAATAACTAATAATAACTTATAAATAAATAACCTAACTAAAACTAACTAACTAATAACTAATAAAATGAATAAAACTAATAAAAAACCTAATAACTAATAATAATAAAACAAAAACTATTAACTATACTAAAAATAACCATAAAAACTAAAAAAACTAAAAAAAACTAATAACTAAACTAAATAACTAATAACAACTAACTAAAAATAAACTAACTAAAATAAACCTAAAAATTACTAAACTAATAATAACTAATAAATAAATAATTAAACTAAAAAACTTGTAAACTAAAATGTTTAGCTAAAATAATAATAAAACTAATAAAAACCAAAAAATTAAATAACTAATAGTAAACCTAACAACTAATAATAAAAAAACTAATAAAAAATAATAATAAACTAAAAAACTAACTAATAATTACTAAATAACTAACTAACTAAAAAGCTAAACTAATAATAACTAATTATAAAATCTAATAAACTAAATAAAACTAAAACTAAACCTAACTAAAACTAAACCTAAGTAAAACTAATATCTAATAATAACTAATAATAACTAAATAATTAATAACTAACTAAAATAACTAATAATAATAACTAACTAATAACTAATAATAACTAAATAGCTAATAAAAAACTAACTAAAACTAAACTAAATAACTAAACTAATAAACTAATAAATAACTAAAAACTAATAATAAACTAATAAACTAATAATAAAACTAAAACTAAACTAAATAACTAAATAATAAATAAACTAATAACTAATAAATAACTAATAAATAAAATAATAATAATAATAATAATAATAAATAGTAATAACATAATAATAACTAACTAATAAAACTAAAATAACTAAATAATAACACTAAACTAAACTAATAATAATAACTAAACTAATAACTATTAAATAATAACTCAAACTAATAATTTTCCCTGAAAAAAAACTCAAACTAATAACTAGTAACTAATAGCTAATAATAATAATAACAAATAAATAATAAACCTAATTAAAACTAATAAAATAAAATAACTAATAATAATAACTAACTCATAAATAATTAAATTATTAATAAAAATAATAATAATAAACCTAAAAAGTAATAAACTAACTAAAATAAATAAACTAAACTAACTATAATAACTAATAAAATAAACTAAAACTAATAAACTAAAACCTAACAAACAAAAAATAACTAATAACTAATAAAAATAACTAAAGCTAAACTAATAACTAAACCTAATAAATAATAAGTAAAAAATAAAACTAATAAACTAACTAAATAAACTAATAAAAGAAATAAAACTAAACTAATAACTAATAATAACTAACTAATAATAGTAAATAACTAATAATAATAATAATAACTAAATAAATAACTAATAACTAATTAAAATAATAACTAATAAACAGATAATAACTAACTAATAAAACTAATAACTAATAACTAACTAAAACTAATAACTAAACTAATAATTAACTAATAATAAACCTACTAAACTAAACTAATAACTAAAACTAATAATAATAAACTAATAAATAACTAATAAACTAAACTAACTAATACAAAAATAATAAAACTAAATAAATAATAAACTAGTAACTAATAACTAATAAGTAAAAACTAAATAGCTAATAAAACTAATAAACTAATAAACTAAATAACTAAACTAACTAAAAACTAATAATAACTAAACTAATAAACTAATAAACTAAATAATAATAATTAATAATTAATAACTAAATAAAACTAATAATAGCTAAATAACTAATAATTAAAACTAAATAACTACTAATAAACTAATAAACTAAGCTAACTAATAATATTAATGAAATAAAACTAACTAATGAATTAATAACTAACTAATAATAAGTAATAACTAATAATAATTAATAAAACTAATAAACTAAAATAAACTAACTAATAAACTAACTAAACTAACTAATAAAAACTAATAAAATAAATAACTAATAAACTAATAACTAACTAAAACTAAAAAATAAATAATAACTTACTAAAAAACTAACCTAAAACTAACTAACTAATAACTTATAAATAATAAGTAATAAACTAAATAACAAACTAACTTATAACTAAAACTAATAAACTAATAAATAACTAACTAATAATAACTAACTAACTAATAATAATAACTAATTAATAATAACTAATAATAAACTAAATGATAACTTGCTAATAATAATAAAAAATAAACTAATAACTAACTAATAATAACAAAATAACTAACTAATAAAACTAACTAAGCTAAAAACTAATAACTAATAACTAAACCTAAATGATAACTAATAATAACTAAATAACTAACAATAAAACTAAACTAATAAAATGAATAAAACTAAATAATAATTAAAAAATAAAACTAATAATAATAATAACTAATAACTAACTAACTAACTAATAAATAAAACTAAAAAAACTAAACTAAAAAACTAAACTAATAATAAAACTAAGTAACTAATAAACTAATAACTAATAATAACTAACTAAACTAATAAACTAATAATAAAAAATAACTAATAATAATAATAATAACTAAATAAATAACTAACTAAAAACTAATAGTAAACTAAATAACTAATAATAACTAATAAAACTAACTAAGTAAAACTAATAAAAAAACTAAACTAAAACTAAATAAATTAAAAATAATAATAACTAACTAATAACTAATAAACTAATAACTAAGAAAAACTAACTAACTAAAAACTAAATAACTAACTAATAACTAATAAACTAATAAACTAATAACTAAACAAAAAAACTAAAAACTAAACTAATAACTAATAAAAACTAAACGTAATAACTAATAAAACTAATAAAATAACTAATAACTAAACTAAAACTAACCTTGACTAATAGCTAATAATAAAATAAACTAACTAACTAATAATTAAACTAAAACTAATAACTAATAAACCTAATAATAACTAAATAATCTAATAACTTATAACTAAATAACTAATAATAACTAAACTAATAACTAATAAAACTAAACTAATAAATAACTAACTAATAACTATAATTATAACTAATAACTAAAAGTAATAAAAACTAAAAAACCTAATAACTAAAATTAGCTAACTAATAAACTAACTAATATAAACTAATAACTAATAACTAATAACTAAAACTAAAACTAAAACTAACTAAAAACTAGCTAAATTTAAACTAATAATAACTAATAAAACTAACTAATAACTAAAACTAAAACTTATTAAACTATTAATAAAATAACTAACTGACTAACTAATAACTAATATTAACAACAAACAAAAACTAACTAATAAAACTAATAACTAAGTAAAACTAATAAAACTAAAATAATATTTAATAATAACTAAACTAAAAACTAAACTAACAACTAATAACTAATAAGAACAACTAAACTAATATCTTAACTAAATAACAAAATAACTAAAAACTAATAACTAATAACTAATAAACTAAATAAACTAATAACTAACTAACTAATAACTATGAATCTAATAACTATCTTGTAATTACTAATAATAATAAGAAAACTAACTAAAAACTAACTAATAAAAACTAACTAAACTAAATAATTAATAACTAATAATAAATAACTAAAGGAAATAATAACTAAATTAATAACCTAAAATAAAAACTAGAACTAACTAATAACTAATAAATAATTAACTAAGTAACTAATAATAAAAAAAACTAAAGCTAATTAGCTAAACTGATAAAACTAACTAATAACTAATAAGTAATTAAAACTAATAAAATAAAAACTACATAATAAAATTAACTAAAACTAACTAACAAATAAATAAATAAATAACTAATAACTAAACCTAAGAAAAATAATAACTAAACCTAATAAAACTAATAAACTAATCATAATAAAAATAACTAACTAATAATAATAATAAAAAAAAAATTAAAATAATTAATAATAACTAATAATAATAACTATAATATAACTAAAATTAGAAAAACTAATAATAAAATAATTAAACAAAACTAAAACTAACTAACTAATAATAATAAAATAACTAAACTAATTAAAAATAATATTGACTAACTAATAACTAAAAAAAACTAATAACTAATAATAAAAAAACTAAACTAATAACAAATAACTAATAAAACTAACTAATAACTAATAGCTAAAAAACGTAAATAAATTAACTAAAACTAAACCTAAAATTAATAACTAAATAACTAACTAGTAATAACTAAAAACTAAATTAACTAACTAATACTACTAAATAATAAAACTAAAACCAAATAATAACTTAAACCCAATAAAAAATAATAATACTAAACTAACTAATAACTAACTAAACTAATAGAACTAACTAATAACTAAAACTAATAACTAATAAAAACAAAATAACTAACTAACTAATAAAAATAAGAAATAAAACTAATAATATAAACTAAAAACTAAATAACCTACTAAAACTAACTAAACTAAACTAAAAAACTAATAAATAATAAACCATAAAATAAATAACTAAATTAATAACTAATGAATAATAAAATTAATGACTAAAACTAAATAAAATTAACTAATAAATAACTAATAAACTAATAACTAAAGTAACTAAAACTAACTAAACTAATGATAACTAACTAAAAACTAAATAAACTAGACTAAACTAATAATAACTATTAATAACCAACTAATAAAAAAATAAATAATAATATTAAAAAAATAATAAAACTAAAATAATAACTAATAATACATAATAAACTAATAACTAAATAAAACTAACCAAACTAAATCTACTAACTGATAAAAACTAATAAAACTAATAATAAAACTAAACAACTAAATAATAATTAATAAACTAATAATAAACTAATAAAATAAATCTAATAACTAAGAAAACTAACTAACTAATAACTAAAAACTAATAAACAAATAACTAAATAATAAACTAACTAACTAATAAACTAATAATTAAATAACTAACTAATAACTAATAAAACCTAATAAAGTAAATAATAGAAATAATAAATAACTAAATAACTAACTAATAAATTAATAACTAACTAAACCTAATAATTAATAACTAATAACTAAAACTAATAGCTAAAACTAAATAATAAAACTAAACTAACAAAACTAATAATTAATAACTATACTAATAAATAAAACTAATAATAATAATAATAATAATAACTAAAGCTAATAAAACTAAACACTAATAGAACCTAATGACTAAACTAATAACTAAACTAACTGAACTAATAAACTAATAATTAAACTAATAATAATAAATAATAACTAAATAACTAATAAAAACTAAAATAATAATAAACTAAAAACTAAATAATAATAATAACTAATAACTAACTAAAAACTAATAACTAAGCTAATAACTAAACTAATAACTAATAACTAATAATAAACCAAATAATTAACTAATAACTAAATAATAATAACTGAATTAAAAACTTAATAAAATTAATTACTAATAACTAAACTAATAACTAATAATAAAACTAATAATAACTAACTAAAAAATAGAACTAATATACTAATAACTAAACTAAATAGTTATTAGTTTAGTTTTTTTTAGTTATTAGTTATTAGCTTAGCTTTCAATTATTATTAATTTAGTTATTATTAGTTTAGTTATTAGTTTATTTATTTTTAGTTATTAGTTTTATTATTAGTTTTTTTTAGTTTATTAGTTAGTTATTATAGTTATTAGTTTATTATTATTAGTATTTAAGTTTATTAATTATTAGTTTAGTTTTATTAGTTTTTAGTTAGTTATTTAGTTTATTATCTTGTTATTATTATTAGTTATTTTTTATTATTAATTTTATTTATTATTTTAGTTATTAGTTTAAATTATTATTATTAGTTAAATATTAGTTAGTTTTATTATTAATTATTTATCTATTAGTTTATTTGTTTAATTATTAATTTTTATTAATTTTTTAATTTAGATAATTTTCTTAGTTATTATTTATTAGTTATTAGTTTAATTTATTAGTTTAATATTTTTTAATTTATTAGGTTTATTATTATTATTTATTAGTTTAGTTATTAATTTTTAGTTTTTAGTTTTTAGTTTTAGTTAGTTTTTTATTTATTTATTAGTTTAGTTATTAGTTTTAGTTAGTTTTTTATTTATTTTTTAGTTATTATTATGAGTTAGTTGTTAGTTTATTAGTTTATTAGTAGTTATTATTAGTTATTGATTTAGTTTATTAGTTAGTTATTATTTATTATATTAGTTTAGTTAGAATGATTATTAGTTTAGTTATTATTAGTTTTTATTTTTTATTAGTTTTTTAGTTAGTTTTATTAGTTATTAGTTAGTTAGGTTATTATTAATTTATTATCAATTTATTAGTTTAAGTATTAGTTTTAGTTTATTAGTTTTTTTATTAGTTGGTTTAGTTTTTAGTTATTTATTTTAATATTGGTTATTAGCTTTTAGTTTAGCTTATTATTATTATTATTATTAGTTATTATTATTATTATTATTATTATTATTATTATTATTATTATTATTATTAGTTTATTAGTTTTTGGTTTTGGTTTATTAGTTTTAGTTATTAGTTTATTATTAATATTAGTTTAATAGTTCATTATTATTAATATTTATTCTTAGTTTAGTTAGTTTATTAGTTTATTATTTTATTATTAGTTATTAGTTAGTTAGTTATTATTATTAGTTTTTTTAGTTTAGTTATTAATTATTAGTTTATTTAGTTTTTATTAGTTTTATTATTAGATTATTAGTTTAGTTATTATTAGTTAGTTTTAGTTTGTTAGATATTAGGTTTAGTTATTAGTTTAGTTAGTTTTATTAGTTAGTTTATTTATTATTTTATTATTAGTTAATTAGTTTATTATTTTATTTTTAGTTAGTTATTTAGTTATTATTATTAGTTATTAGGTTAATTATTATTAATTTAGTTATTTATTAGTTTATTATTATTTGTTATTAGTTATTATTATTTAATTAGTTTTTAATTATTAGTTTAGGTTATTAGTGAGTTAGTTTTATTAGTTTATTAGTTTATTATTAGTAGTTATTTATTGATAGTTATTATATTTATTAGATTAGTTTTTATTAGATTACGTTTATTAGTTTTCGTGATTATTTATTCATTTTATTTTATATTTATATTAGTTGTTTTTAGGTTTAGTTTTTATTTTATTAGTTATTTAGTTGTCTATTAGTTTTATTAGTTTTATTAATTATTATTAGTTTATTAATTTAGTTATATTATTATTTAGTTATTACTTTTAATTAGTTTTAATTTTATTATTTATGATTATAGAGTTAGTTAGTGTAGTTATTTATTAGTTTTTTATTATTAGTTAGTTTAGTTATTATTAATTAGTTATTAGTTTATTAGGTTATTAATTTAGTTTTTTAGGTTTATTATTAGTTTAGTTAATTATAGTTTTTATTAGTTAATTTATTAGTTTTATTAGTTTTATTAGTTTTAGTTATTAGTTTAGTTTTATTAGTTTTATTAATTTTATTTTGTTATTAGTTTAAAAAAAATTTATTTAGTTATTAGTTATTAGGTTTAGTTATTATTTAGTTATTTTATTAGTTTTTTAGTTTAGTTATTAGGTTTAGTTTAGTTATTAGTTTTATTAGTTATAATTAGTTAGTTATTAGTTAGTTTTAGTTTATTAATTATTAGTTATTAGTTTTACTTTTTAGTTTAGTTAGTTGGTTTTTCTAGTTTAGTTAGTTATTAGTTAGTTAGTTTTATTTTTAGTTTTAGATTATTAGTTAGTTTAGTATTAGTTAGTTATTTATTAGTTAATTTTATTCATTTTAGTTAATTTTATTAGGTTATTAGGTTTATTTATTAGTTTATTAGTTTTTATTAGTTAGTTATTAGGTGATTAGTTTAGTTTTATGGTTTAGTTTTGTTATTTATTATTAGTTATTTGTTATTAGTTATAACTTTTATTTATTTAGTTTATTAGTTTTTAGTTAGTTTAATTTTAGTTATTAGTTTATTTAGTTAGTTATATATTTAGTTACTAGTTTTTAATAGTTATTATTAGGTTAGTAATAATTTTATTATTAGTAGTTAGTTAGTTTTATTATTAGTTATTATTTTATTAGTTTTAGTTTTTAGTTATTATTATTAGTTATTAGTTATTAGTTATTATTATTATTTAGTTTTTAGTTTTATTATTAATTATTAGTTATTATTATTAGTTATTAGTTATTATTAGTTAGTTTTATTAGTTATTTTAGTTAGTTATTTAGTTTTATTAGTTATTAGTTTATAGGTTTTAGTTTAGTTAATAGTTATATTATTATTTTAGTTGTAGTATTTTATTATTTGTTATAGTTAGTTATTGGATTAGATATAGTTGGTTATCAGATAGTTTTATTAGTTTTATTGAGTTTTTTTATTATTAGTTATTATTTTTTTTTATTAGTTTTATTATTTATTAGTTTAGTTAGTATTTAGTTATTAGTTTTATTAGTTTTATAAGAATTATTATTATTAGGGTTATTAGTTTTTCATTTGTTTTATTAGTTATGTTATTTATTATTAATTTAGTTAGTTATTTAGTTATTAATTTAAGTTTAATTAATAGTTAATTAGTTATTTATTAGTTTTATTATTTATTTTATTATTTTAGTTTATTAATTATAAGTTTAGTTATTAGTTTTAGTTTATTAGTTTATTAGTTAGTAGTTTTAGTTATTAGGTTTTAGTTATTAGTAGTTTTAACATATATTATTGGCCAGTAGTATTTTATTATTTAGTTTTATTTTATTATTTTATTTAGTTTAGTTATTAATATTTATTATTATTATATTATTATTTGTTTTTTAGTTGTTAGTTATAGTTTAGTTATTATAGTTAGTAGTTTTTTAGTTAGTTAATAGTTTTGGTTTTATGAGTTAATAGTTTGTTAGTTTAGATTTTATTATTAGAATTAGTTTAGTTAGTTAGTTATTAGTTAGTTTAATATTTATTAGTTATTTTTATTTTATTTTTTATTTTTTAGCTTTTAGTTTTATTGATATTAGTTTATTTAGTTATTATTTTAATTATTTATTATAGTTAGTTATTTAATATTTAGTAGTTTAATTAGTTTAGTTATTAATTATTAGTTATTTTAGTTTTATTTATTTTATTATTTATTTATTAGTTTTATTATATTAGTATTACTATTAGTTATTAGTTATTATTGGATTAGTTTATTAATTAGTTATTAATAGTTATTAGTTAGTAGTTTTCTTAGTTAGTTATTATCTTTAGTTGTCATTATTAGTTTTATTAGTTATTAGTTAGTTTTATTAGTTATTATTATTATTAGTTATTAGTTATTTTATTTTATTTTTTATTATTAGTTAGTTAGTTAGTTATTTTATTTAGTTTTATTAGTTATTAGTTTTAAATTATTATTATTAGTTTTTTTAGTTTAGTTTATTATTTAGTTACTATTAGTTAGAGTAAATTATTGATTATTAGTTTTTAGTTTTTTTATTATTGTTGGTTAGTTATTATTTTTTTATTATTAGTTAGTTATTTAGTTTAACTATTATTAGTTATTTAGTTTATTAGTTTAGTTATTTAGTTTTTATTATTAGGTTTTAAGTTTTTAGTTTGTTTTAGTTATTAGTTTATTAGTTAGTTTTTAGTTTAGTTAGCTTATTTAGTTAGCTTATTTATTTAGTATTTATTCTAACTAAACTAATAACCTAATAAGCAAATAATAACTAATAAAAACTAAATAAAAACTAAAAAACTAATTAACTAATAACTAACAACTAAGAAATACTAATAAAAAGAACTAACTAACTAAATAACTAACCTAAAACTAATAATAACTAATAATAAAAACTATAATAACTAACTAATAAAAACTAACTAAAACTAATAGCTAATAAAAACTAATAACTAATAAATGAATAATAATAACTAACTATAATAAAACTAATAAAACTAATAAACTAAATAACTAACTAATAATAATAACTAATAGCTAATAAAACTAATAAAAAACTAATAAATTAATAATAACTAATAATAATAAAATAACTAATTAATAAATCTAATAACTAATTATAACTAAACTAATAAATTAATTAACTAATTTAATAACTAAATAATAACTAACTAAACTAATAACCTAAATAAACTAAACTAATAATAACTAATAACTAAAAACTAAATAACTAACTAATAAAAACCTAAATTACTAAAATTAAATAAAAACTAATAAACTAATAATAACTAAAACTAAAAACTAAATAACTAATAATAAAACTAATAATAAATAATAACAAATAACTAATAAAACTAAAAACTAATAACATAATAATATAATAACTAACTAATAATAACTAAATAACTAAATAATAACTAAATAATATTTCACCATCATTTTGAACAATAGAGCCTAAATATCTGAATCGCTCACTCTTATTAATGACTTGTTCACCTAATGTCACAACACTACCACTAGAACTTCTACAACTAAAATTACACTCCATATATTCAATTTTAGATCTACTTAAACGAAAACCTTTAGACTCTAATGTTGACCTCCATAATTCAAGTTTCTCATGGACTCTCTCTATAGTCTTATCCACAAGATGAATGTCATCAGCAAAAAGCATACACCAAGGTACATCTTCCTGTAAATGCCTAGTAAGAACATCCATAACTAAAGCAAAAAAGATAAAGGGCTTAAAGATGATCTTTGATGTAATCCAACTGAAGTAGGAAAATATTTTGTAAATGCTCCTTATATTTGTACACAAGTAACAACTCTAGTATACATATCCTTAATGACTTGAATATAACCAATATTGAGTCCTTTCTGTTCTATAACTCTCTAAAGAACATCTCTTGAAACTTTATCATAAGCATTCTCTAAATCAATAAATATCACATGTAGATCCTCCTTACTTCCTTTATACTTCTCCATCAAACCTCTTAACAAATGTATAACATTCATAGTAGATTTACCTGGCATGAAACCAAACTGATCATGTGAAACTTTTGTATCACATCATAACTTATGCTCAATTACTCTCTCCCATAATTTTAATGTATGACACATTAACTTAATTATTCTATAATTTGCACACTCTTGTGCATCACCTTTATTCTTAAATATAGAAACCAACAAACTCTTCTTCCACTCATATGGCATCTTTTTAGTATTTAAAATAATATTAAAATGATTAGTAAGCCAAGAAATTCTTTGATCTCCTAAACATTTTCACACTTTTATTGGAATATCATCAGGTCCTACTATTTTTTCACATTTTATTTTTTTTAAAGCTTCTCTAACTTCAGATTTACTAATATGATGATAAAAACAAAATTATTTATTTTTGTTGGTATTAAGGTTGCTAAAATCAATCGTACTTCCAGATCCTTCATTGAAAAGTTTATCAAAATATCTCATCCACCTATTTTCAATACCCTTTTTTTAGAAAAGCATTTTATTATTTTCATACTTAATACACCTCACTTGAACTAGGTCTTTACTTCTCCTATCTCTTTGGTTGGTTAACTTATACATACATCTTTCACCTTTTTTGGTATCTAATATATTGTATAAATTACTAAAAGTTACATTTTTTTTGCATCGTATATTGATTTCTTAGAACCTCTACAGGTCTCTTTATATATTTCTCATTTCTTCAAGTTTTTACATATAAATCAAGTTTTATAACAATGCTTTTTATTTCTTATCTTTTCTTGCATGCTTTGACTCCATTGCCAACTATTTTTATTAAAAGAAGTTTTTCTTTTTGATTCTCTAAAGATATTTTTAGCAACTTGTTTAATTTCACTTGCTACATTTTTTCCACAATATTAGTTTCCTCATAAACTTTAAGGGTTTATTACATGAACTTTAACATGATTTTTAATATTTTTAGGGCTTCATAGAGTGAAAAACATATCCTACATGACAAATATTTATATTTATGCCTTCTTCTCTATGTTTATCATCGTGGTGATGCTTCATTCTATTGTTTTTTTCTTATTGATCCTCATAGTATTGTTATAATTCATCAATCAAGCAACATAAAGAATCTCGCCTTCATTCATAGGTTTATTCATAGGTTGGAGGTTTTGTTTAGAAGCCATAGCTTGGTAATGAGGAAAAAAATAGAAGAGCAAAAACTAAAAGTGTAGGTTTCATTTTTTTTTTTTTGGAATGGTTCTTAGTTTTGTTTAAGAAAAAAATCATATCCAACAAACTAGAACTCATCTAACATGACAAATATAACATGCATTAGCTTTATCTTATTGCTAAATGGAGTACAAGCAATGTGTTGAAATTTAAGTAAAGATAATGCAAATTAGTTTTTTTTTTGGAGAAATTTTAAATTTATTTTTCTAAAAGAAATATTAAAAAAAAATTACCGCCCCTCTTTAGTAAAATAATTTCTTGTGATTTCAAATAAATTCATTTATGAACTCATTCACACATAATGTATATAAAAAACCTTAAATTTAAAATTTTATAATTAGAGCCCAAACACGTAACCATTAAGGGTTTATTTGGTTAGAATCAAAAGTAAAATAAATGCATGAGTTTTGGATTTTTAGCGTTTGGCATGATTTGGCACGATGTAAAATAAAATTTTAAAGTGATGTATTCATCACTATTGCTCAAATTCTTCAAAATATTTTACATTATATTTTTTTAATAAATAAAAAATAAACTAATAAATTTATAAAATTCTCCATCAAATAACCTAAAGTAATCCAAATATATTACATTCTTTCTACATTGTATTCTTTTTTCAGGCAACCAAACACCAAATTAAAATGTTGCATAAGTAAAAATTCTTTTCTTGATTAGTATTTTTTCATTTAAATTAAATAAATAGTTGAATTTCAAAAGATAAACCAACAGCCAAGATTGAATGGATTTAAATTGGATAAATTTAATGGTTTCTTATGAGGTATGGTTAGATGTTTTTTAGATAATTATAATATTTAAATAATAATTTGATATATTAAATGTGAAATGTTAAGTTTAACATTATTTTACTTTAAAATAGGATGAACTTAAAAAGATTTAAAAAAAGTTATGATTTGCTTTCTTATCATTTCTCTAAACCATTAAATAAATAGTAATTGCATGTGAGTAAATTTGCCATTATTTAACGATGACATTAAAATAAATTTTAAATATTATTTATAAAATTATTATTTAAAATTATCAGAAAACTAAATTATTGTTATCATCTATTTATTGATATTATAACATTTTTATAGATGCAATGAAATAACTCCTTAATGGATACTTCAAACTAATAACTTATAAAAAAAATAGGATTTACATACATTTAAAAAAAAAATACTTCAGACAGGAATAATATATCGTTTAGATCTTAATTTTTACAAATCATAAAGCATAATTCACTTTTAAATATTTCACTTCCTATGTGCATAATTTAGGATATAATATATGAACTATTTTTGAAATGCTAGATATATCAACAAAATCTTAACTACCCAAACATTTTGGCCTTGTTTGGAATCAAATTTTGTTTTATATTTTATAATTTTATTTTTAAGAAATAGAAAAAAAAAGTTTGTTCATCTCCTTTTATTATTTTCTTTTTCTATTTTTAAACAAATTTGTTTTTTGTTTTCAAAAATATTAAAATTATGTAAAATCTATTTTTTTTTCTTTATTTTTAAAACATCCCGTCACATTTGTCAAATTTTTAAGATATTAGATTTTATTTAATTATTATATTATATAATAATGTTAATTTTAATTGATTTAATTTAACAAAATTTATCTTGAATGTAGAATAATAATAGATTAATTTTAATATATCATATATATATATATATATATATATATATATATATATATATATATATATATATATATATATATATATATATATATATAATATAATATAAATTTAAAATATATAATTTTGATTGATTCTAATTAAATTTAACTTGATTATATTATTATATATATATAATATATTATTATTCTCCCTATGTTTATGTACATATATGCTTGTATTAGCAAGGCAATTCAATGATCCTTCACAATTCTAATAAAGATATTTGAGCTATGGCATATTCTCAAAGTGTTAACATTATGGATGCCATATTCTCAAATATCATTTAAGCTTATAATTATCATTGTGATTGTTGATCTGTACACATGTAAAAAAGAGATAATAAAAAATAATAATAATAATTTAATAATGAGGTAATATTATAATAAAATACGATTACTATTATAAATAATTTAAGTCATGAGCCTATTTAGATCTGACAACAATTTCAATCTCTAAAACTTCTATTTTATTTAAGATTGTTTTACCATTGACCTTCTTAATCAATCGTCACCAAATAACTTGGTTCAATAGATAATCAATGATCCCAATTGATCGTGAAATAATACCACACTCAAAAATTGATTGACATTGATTTTCAATCAATATGTGCATTCCATAGACAATGAATGGTCCAATCAAATGTCAATTTATGCCTCAATGAACAGCTAAATGTTGATCCTTATCAATCAACAATCAAACATTGCACCTTCAAAAATTGATCAACTATCAACTAATTGCTAATGACCAATTAACATTCAATGGTTGATGACCCAATTTCAGGTCCATTTGGGGAAAGCTGTAGTATTTTATAAAATTGGTTGTAAAGCTGATGCAGGAAATCAACTTTTAAAAAAATTATTGTGGGTGTTAAAATATTTTCTATTTTTTTAAAATTTAAACAACAATTTTCTAACAGTTGCCACCTATGTAGTACGGACACTCTTAGAAATGACAGCGTGCAATGTCCGCCAATATGCGTCCGATAGGCTTGCCAAATGATGGACATGGGCTCAAACATGTCCGAATAAAATATTAATTTTAAAAAAACCGTCACTTGTGTCTACAAATTTTAAAATAATAATAATAAAATCTAATTTCTAAATAGGGTTGTTTGTTTTTTTGGGGAATTTACATACATAACACACAATTCTTATGTATTTACATATCTAATATCTAAACTTCAATTTTTTCATATATAACACCCTAATCTTCAATATCACATCAAAAATATCACTTTATTCACTTTTTAAAAGTGAAATGTACCTTTTTAAGCATAGAAAAATATAGAAAAGTAAATATCCAATTTTAGGTGTTAGATATGTAAATATATAAGAATTGTGTAGTATGTATGTAAATCCCCCTTGTTTTTTTCGTGAATTCTTGTGTGACCTGAAAGTTGGCACCCTTTCATTCGTGCATGAGAAGGCTAGGGTTTGCTTCCAAGTTGCGAGGATCGTGAAGCATTGCTGACTTCGCCTCCGCTGTCCTCGGCAACTCCTTCATCGTCTTCATCGATGGCTCCACTTGCAAGGATCGTGACTCTTGAGGGGCCTTCACCGACCTACCTTAGCCGGCTACATCCGCACCTCTATTTCAAGTCAAAAAAATAAAGCTTGCAGGCAACAAAAGTTTCTAGCCTTCTTCTATTTGTCGGGTAATCATTTTCCTACCTCCTCAAATCCCTACACAATGTGTTTATGTGGCAATTATACTGAAACTGCATCTTCCATATGCTGCTATTCTCAAGGGAACAATTTCCATCATTTGTGTGAACAAGTCTCATACAATTTTATTAGATCCATCTTGCTACTTGTTCTTATTACATTATATAGCATTGCATATGCTGAAATCAATTTTGCATTAGCTAAAAGCCTGAAATAAATTTTTTAGTGGCTAAAATCCCATATTTGTGAAACTGATTTGCTGAAATTGCATTTGCTAATTTCCCATTGTTGAAATTAAAGTTTTTGCATTTATTATATTAATCTTTCATCTGCTAAAATTAAAATTTCTAATTTGATAAAATTATATATGTGCTAAAATTAAATTTTCATTTATTAAATCTACTTTATTCATTAGATGAATTTAACTGTGTTGAAATTAGTTCGCTCTTTTTTAGATTGCAAAAAGGTAAAATATATTTTTCATTTATTGATTTTGCAATATATTATTACTTATAAAAATGGATCTAGTAAAACACAGATTGATTATTTTCTGATAAGAAAAATAGATTATTTAGATTGTAAAGATTGTAAGATCATTCCAAGTGCAAATTTAAGTACCCAACATCGATTGTTACTTTTAGATTTTAAGATGAAAGATTGTAAGAGGAAAAATAAATCAAATTATTGTCTTAAGATTTGATGGAGATACTTAAAGGACATAAATAAAAATATTTTTAAGAGCAAGCTACAAGAGATTATATTTTGGGATGTTCATAAGGAAGCTAATGTTATGTGGAAAAAAATAGCAAGTGAAATTAAGCAAGTTGCTAAAGATGTGCTTAGAGAATCAAAAGGAAAAGCTTCTTTTAATAAGAATAGTTGGTGGTGGAATCAGAGTGTGCAAAAAAAGATAAGAAGTAAAAAGCATTATTATAAAACTTGATTTAGATGTAAAAACACAGAGAATTGGGAAAGATATAAAGTGGCATAGAGATTCTAAGAAAGCAATATATGATGCAAAAAAATTTAGCTTTTAGTGATTTATACAATAGATTAGATACCAAAGAAGGTGAAAAATATATGTATAAGTTAACCAACCAAAGAGATAGGAGAAGTAAAGACATAGTCAAGTGAGGTATATTAAGGATGAAAATAATAAAGTGTTTTTCTTAGAAAAGGATATTGAAAATAAATGGAAGAGATATTTTGATAAACTTTTCAATGAAGGATCTGAAAGTACGATTGATTTTAGCATCCTTAATACCTTAACCAAAAATAGAAAATTTCATTTTATCATCGACAAATTTAAAGTTAGAGAAGCTTTAAAGAAAATGAAATGTGAAAAAACAACCTCATAATATTCAATAGAAGTGTGGAAATTTTTAGGAGATCAAGGAATTTCTTGGCTTACAAATCTTTTTAATATTATTTTAAAGACTAAAAAGATGTCAGATGAGTGGAGAAAGAGTTCGTTGGTTCTTATATTTAAGAATAAAGATGATGCACAAGAGTGTGCAAATTATAGAGGAATTAAGTTAATGTATCATACATTAAAATTATGGGAGAGAGTAATTGAGCATAAGTTATGATGTGATACAAAAGTTTATCATCGCTTTCATGCTAGGTAGATCTACTATGGATGCTATACATTTGTTAAGAGGTTTGATGGAGAAGCATAGAAAAAGTAAGGAGGATCTACATATGATATTTATTGATTTAGAGAAAGCTTATGATAAAGTTTCAAGAGATGTTCTTTGAAGAACTCTAGAATAGAAAGGAGTTAATATTGGTTATATTCAAGTCATTAAGGATATGTATACTAGAACTGTTACTTGTGTCTAAACACATGGAGGATTGACAAAATATTTTCTTATTTCAGTTGGATTACATCAAGGATCAGCTTTAAGCCCTTATCTTTTTTACTTTAGTTATGGATGTTCTTACTAGGCATTTACAAGAAGATGTACCTTGGTGTATGCTTTTGTCGATGTCATTCTTCTTGTTGATAAGACTAGAGAGAGTCCAAAAGAAACTTGAATTATGGAGGTCAACTTTAGAGTCTAAAGGTTTTCATTTAAGTAGATCTAAAATTGAATATATGGAGTGTAATTTTAGTTGTAGAAGTTCTAGTGGTAGTGTTGTGACATTAGGTGAACAAGTCATTAATAAGAGTGAGCGATTCAGATATTTAGGCTCTATTATTCAAAATGATGGTGAAATAGATGGAGATGCTATTAGAAGAATTCAAGTTGGATGGTTGAAGTGGAGGAATGCATCTGGCCTATTGTGTGATAGAAAAGTTCCACTTAAACTTAAGGGAAAACTTTATAAGATGGTGGTAAGACCTGAAATGACTTATGGTGCAGAATATTGGTCAATAAAAGATAAGCATAAGACTAAGTTAAGTGTTACAGAGATGAGGATGCTTAGGTGGATGAGTGGCTTTACTCTTAGAGATAGAATGCAAAATGAGTATGTTCGGGAAAAAGTTGGAGTAGCTCCAATGGAAAGTAAGATTAGAGAGAGTCATCTTAGATGGTTTGGCCACACAAAGCATTGGTCGTCCGATGACCCGGTTAGGAGAGTAGATGTATTAGATTTGTCTTATGTTAATAAAGGTAGAGGTAGACCTAAAAAGACTTGGTTAAGATGTATAAAAAATGACCTTAGTATACTTGAATTAAATGAAAATTTGACACATAATATGACACAATGGAGACGAAGGATTCTTGTAGCTGACCCCATTTAGTGAGATAATGGCTTCTTGTTGTTGTCGTTGTTGTTGTTGTAAACTCAAAATTATTACGGAATTGTAGATATTTGATTGTCCCCTAAATTTTAAGTTTGAAACTCAACCCCTAATGTTTAAGAGATATAATGATTGTCATGATTGCCTTTCTTCATTTATCAATTTCAAGTCGCTTAATATACCTAGCCTCAATGAAAAAAAAGTATATTCCTAGCACATCAAATCACTTCACAACTCTTAAAGTTACTTAGTTTTCCCTCACTTTATAAAAGAATCTATCTTTACCACCTTAACTCATTTATTAATTCCATTTTATTTAGCTACCCCACCTTTATATTTAACAGGATCATCATGACCACCTCCCCTCTAGCTTGATCAAAATAATATGTCAATTTATCTTGCTTCTCATGGGTGATTGAAGATTATCTTTGTCCTCATGTTTAATAAAAAGATTATCTTGATCGCCTTTAGATGCTTTCTAACATTAGGTTGGTCCTCTTACCACTCTATATTTAAAAAATAAAGACTTCTAATCACTTTTAATCATTGATCGACTCATGGTCATTCAATCTATCACTTATATTGAAAAGAAATATTATCATAATTATTGCATATCATATATGTACATACCAAATCTAGACCATTTAGTACATCCCATCTATTTGTTTTTAAAAAGTAATAATTTGTCTCTTTTTGTCAATCAACTTATCTCTAATTGTTTATCGACTTGGTTAGTCCACCTTTAAAAGAAGGCTATTCTAATTGCCACTAATCACTTGCTGAATTTATGTCATTTATTTTACCTCCTCAATTCTAAAGAAAATTTATCATGATTTTTCCTTAATTTTTGCATAACTCGAGGCTTTTTAGTACTCTCCTTAAATTTAAAAGTGGTAGGATTGTCTCGTTCACCTCCAATCACCCACCAAATCAAGATTATTTAATGCATTGCTCAATTAATGAGTGAATAATATTTTGACATTCTCCAATTGCCTCTTAACTTCAAGTCATTTGTCCACCCTTTCATACCATAAAAGTAATAATCTTTTATAAGCCTCAAAATTTAATAATGTATTGATTGTAGCAAACATTCTTTATAAATAGTAGTAATTTTTCTATAGTACACGACTTAATGATTCATGTATGTCAACCATTGGAGATTCATGCCAATTAATTCAAGATATTCAAGATGAAACATTTGAAGGATCAAAAACCTAAATGATAATTTTAAGCATTTATTTTAAATTTTAGAAATAATTTATTTAGTGAAGCTTAAAAAACTAACTTGCAATATAAACATGTATAGCCTAATTCAAAAAGTAATAAAAAAAATCAAATTGTAGTTTAAAATTTTAAAAATCACTTTTTGATCATCATAAGATCATAACATTTAGATCATAGTATGTCATGGTGCCTCCAAAAGTATAAAGTTAAGAATTGTCTTATACATTTGTAACAATAGCTAACTTGATAATATGATTCTCTCATCTTATTTGTTAATTTCTATTTTGATCTCAATAATTTATCAAATTCATTTTAGATGTCAATAAAATTTAAAAAGTATAAAATAGTGATACACTGTTAATCCATTTTTAATATACAATAAAACAATTTATGTAATTATTAATCAATTTTTTGTTTTAAAATAAATAAAATATATTATAATCTATTAAAGAGAATATATATATATATATATATATATATATAAGAGATTTACATATATATCACACAATTCTTATATCTTTATATATAGATAACACTTCAATTTTCAATATCATATAAAAATATCATCATCATTTATTTTTAAAAGTTAAGAGGTTTTGAGATCAATTTTGTTGTATTTTTTATTTTTATTTTATGTTATTTTTAATAATATGTTTATTTGATATATTTTTATGTGCTTTTATTTTTTATTTTAAATATAAATAACATTATTTTAAAAAATATTCAAAATATCTAAAAAGAATAATTATCATCAAATATATTTTAATTTGAAACAAAACATTAATATAATTAAATATAAATATAAAAGTATAAAAAAAATAAAAGTGAGTCCAAATAATTTTTAAATGTATCTTTTTTTTAAATATAAGTTAGCATTAGATAAGTACATATATAAATGTGCAAAGGTTTAATGAGCGCTCCTCTCATGGAATCGAAAGGAAAGTAAATTCAGAGAAAGAGACAACAAGCCCACGACTGTCCATAAATATATATATATATATATATATCTGTGTGTGTGTGTGCGCTCCATCGTGTCCCAAACGCCTCCCCCATTTCGTGATCAGGAAGAAAAGATCTCGACCATGCTTCCTCAATATCTCTCTGTTGAGGTAAATTTGTTACGCTCATCGGCAACATTGTTCACTGATCTTTGTAACTCACATTAGTTCTATTATCTGCAATCGGTGTTATTATGAGGTGTAAGTAGAGGAAGCAAATGAATTCCCTGTTCTTTTTTTCTTTTTTTCTTTTTTTTTCTGTTCTTCGGTGGAAGTTGTAGAGGTTTTAGAACCTTTCAATGCTTTCCATGTTTCCCCTGTTCCCTGTTTTCAATGCAGAGTCAATTCACCTTGATGTGCATAGCTGTTCTTTAAAATCTATGAATAGATAATCTTCCTTTTATATAGCCCGCTCATTTTTGGAATTTTTTGTTATTGTCTGGTCATTGCAGGTTATAAGTAGGATCCTCTTCCTTCCAAGTTCGCAGCTTTTATTTCATTATGATGAAGCCACCACATCGCTTCGTCATGCTATTCCTCTTCCTCTGTTTGGCTTCCCACGCCATGAGCCTTACCTTTTCGTGGCCCTTCTCATCGTCCCCTCCTCCCCCTCCTCGTATGGATAGACAACTTAGCGAGGACTTCATTGAAGAAGAATCAAAAGTTAGTTTCTCCATAGGCAGCCCTGATGACGCCAAGGCCATGAAGCTTTTGGAGAAGGCGAAGAGGAAGCTTGCAATGCCCAACACTTGCTGGCACAGAGCTTACAACCAGCTCTTCTCTAGTTGTTCGGAGATAGCCTCCAGTAACGAGAAACAAGAAAGGTTGGCATGGATGCTCAGCGACTGCTTTCAATTGGATTCTGGGAGACGCAGCTTCCCATCTTGTGATGACATTGGGCCGATGATGAGGTGCCTTAAGAAACTAGATGATGCAGAACACAAAGTATTTCTTGAGTTTTATCTCGAGACCAACTCCATTTGCTACCAACTGCAGTTAAATCCCTCACTCTTTTAATTGATTAAGTGCCCTGGTCTTCTTTTTTGAATCCCTTATTTTTAGCAGAATTTGCTGTGTTCTCTCTTCAGAAATGATGCCTTCCGGCACAACACAAAGAGACTTGTCAATGACTTGGTGAAGGCTGCCCGATCAGTGGAGGTTAAATTGGACATAATTGAATAAAGATCAGAAGAGTTGTTGCAGGATTCTATTAAGATACATGATTCCTTGACTTGGTGGAGTTTCAGACCTAAAATTTAGCACATACTTCAAGGAGCGTGGAAGACCAAATTTGTGACATTCTAAATAGCTCTAAGGCAATATTTGAATAATCGAAGGACATTTTAGCATCCTAGTTGGAGCTGAGGGATCGACAGGCAGAGATGAAAGAGAGGCTCGAGTCGGGGATGACTCTGCTTCAGGAGTCCCACAAGAATTTGGGAGATGATATAAAGAAACTCAAGAATGATGCTTCATAGATTGACAAGGACATAAGAAGGGTTGGGGAATCCATGGCTTCTAGTATGCAAAACCTTCAAAGTACTGCTAATGATATCGGCAGTGTTGCAGGATTGTCGTTGGAGAAACAGAAGAAGCTGCTTGATGGGCAGGTCGCAACCCTGGCAAGACTAGATTACCTCACAACATTCCAATCTAGAGCTCTTGAAGAAAGCCAGTAATCAAAATTTATTTTTTATCTTGTTCTTTTTAATTTTATATTTTTGTATGATTCAAGGAGCAAGGTTTCTAATTTATGCTTGAAATCATTAAAAATTTTGAAGGGATAATCTCAAAAAATTAGCAGAGTTTGGACACAAGCAACAGGAAGAACCATTAAGAAAGCAGGATCAGATCCAACAGGCTCATGACCGGCTGATCCAAAATTCACAGTCCATACTGCAGTGTTTGTTAATCTTTTAAAATTTTTTTAAATTTTTTATAAATTATATGCTTAAGACAAAAATGTTATGAATTCATTTGATAATATAATTATTAATCTACATTATTTTTGGCTTGATGACTTATTATAAGTTTATATTTTATTGAATTGAGAAAAAAAACTTAATATAAATTTAATTAAGGTAAGAAATTTCTTATTTTCTTAAACAGTAATTATTTTATAAGAAACTCTTCTTATGATTTTAGTCTTTGACCATGAACTCTTTAACTTGTAGGAAGAGTTTGAAGCGAAGCAGGCAAATATTTTTACTACCCTTGAAAAGCTTTTCCTGCTCCAGAATGCTCTTCTAACTGAATCCTGCATCATTAAAGCATTCTTCTTCTACTCTTGTGTGGTCTTTCTCCTCTACATGCTCACCAGTGCTACGAAGCAGACCTTCGACATCAGAGCTTGTCTCTACTTAGGTGAACCCTTCTTTTTAAAAAACCAATTAACATAATGATCCCCCTCTAATACATAACCATTTTCGACTGTTCACTCAAATTCATTCACAGGTCTCTACATCACGTTTGTAGCTGAAATTGTAATTATTAAATACAGTTCTATCAACTCCAATCAGTAGAATTGGGTAATGTCCAAAGTATGGATAGCCAGATCTTCATTCCTAGTTGTTGCCTCTACTCTCATCCTTCATTCTATCTTTACTTACAGGTAGCACCCCTACGTTCTTGAAGTTTGAGCCTTTTTAGTACTACCCTGCACCTGAAAACCATAATTCGATGCAACTTATGCAGGGATTATGAAGTTTTAAATTATCAATTGCTACAACTTCTACTTGAAAAGGTTTGCATCATAGAGCAGAACTCAGGCATGGAGCCTAGCTTTCCTAGCTTTCATTATGAGTTATGTCTCTTTCGTATATCATGGAGAAATTGATGAAAGCTTTCCTTGTGATAGGACGTAAGTACTTGGGTCTTGGCAACAAGAGCGAAACGAGCTGGAGCGAATATTCATGGATCAAAGAGGAATTACCAGAAGATGTGGATATGGCTGTTGATCCTAACTACGCTTTACCAGAAGAAGTCCCTGAGAATTCCATCATGACGATGACCTCTGCGTGTAGAAGATACAATCTTCACCCACGGAGTAGATTTTAAGCTATGGGCCATAGGGATTTCACCAGAGTTTTTGAATTGAGAAAGAGAATACGATGCATGAACTGTATTTTACTCTTTTAGTTATGATCGTTACAAGTTATTTAGTTATAATATTTAAACCTTTATCTTTTCAGTTCTTGTCGCTTGCCTTGTTATTATGATCCAAAGCCTAAAAGATATACTTTAGAGATGTTTGAGATCAATTTTATTTTATATTTTATATTTTTATTTTTATAATTAGTTTTAAAAATATATTTATATAATATATTTTTGATTTTAAAAAATAAATAATATTATTTATAAAAATATTTAAAATAATTTTTAAATATTTTGAAATATTTTAAAACTAATAATTATTATTAAATATATCTTATTTTTAAATAAAATATAAATTAAAAAAATAAGAGTGATCTTAAATGTACCCTTAACAAATTTGGAAATTACACATAGTTTATTAGTTATTAGTTTAGTTATTTTGGTTATTAGTTATTAGTTTATTAATTTAATTATTAGTTATTAGTTTAGTTTTGCTAGTTTTATTATTTTATTAGTTATTATTATTATTTTATTATCTTCATTAGTTTTATTATTAATTATTAATTATTGGTTTAGTTATTATTATTAGTTATTAATTTAGTTAGTTAGTTTATTTATTAGTTATTATTAGTTTAATTATTAATTATTGTTTATATTTATTAGTTTTTATTAGTTATAAGTTAGTTATTAGTTTTAGTTTATTAGATTAATTTTTTAGTTTTATTTTATTAGTTTTATTATTTATTAGTTATTAGTTTAGTTATTTTATTTATTTTTTAGTAATTAGTTATTAGTTATTTAGGTTTATTAGTTATTTAGTTTTCTTAGATTATTTCTTAGTTATTTTAGTTTTGTTATTTTAGTATAGTTATTATTATTAGTTATTAGGTTAGATTTAGTTTAGTTATTATTTATTAGTTTTTAATTATTATTATTATTACTAGTTATTATTAGTTATTAGTTTGTTATTATTTATTAGTTTTATTATTAGTTAGTTTCATTAGTTCTTTTAGTTATTAGTTATTAGTTATTATTAGTTAGGCTAGTTTAGTAATTAGTTAATTAATTTAGTATTTAGTTTTATTAGTTTTATTAGTTTTATTAGTTATTAATTTAGTTATAGTTTTTAGTTATTATTAGTTATTACTAGTTATTATTAGTTAATATTAGTTATTAGTTTTTATTAGTTATTAGGTTTATTTAGTTAGTTTTATTAGTTATTTAGTTTTATTTGTTATTAGTTTAGTTAATTTTTTAGTTTATTAGGTTTTATTTATTAGTTAGTTATTAGTTATTAGTTAGTTATTATTAGTTTTTTAGTTTATTAGTTTTTAGTTATTAGTTTTAGTAGTTTTTATTAGTTATTAGTTTTATTATTAGTTTAGTTATTTTAGGTTTAGTTTAGTTATTATTAGTTAGTTATTTAATTTAATTATAATTATTTTATAATTTTTATTAGTTATTAGTTATTATTTTAGTTATTAGTTAATAGTTATTATTTATTAGCTTTTATTAGTTATTTATTAGTTTTATTAGGTTTTTTTAGTTATTATTAGTTTTATTAGTTTTATTAGTTTATTATTAGTTTAGTAGTTTATTAGTTTAGTTATTAGTTTAGTTTTTATTTTAGTTATTAGTTATTAGTTATTAAGTTTATTAATTTATTTTAGTTAGTATTATTTATTTTTAATTAATTATTAGTTATTATTAGGTTTATTAGTTATTAGGTTTAGTTTTTAGTTTAGTTATTATGTTATTATTAGTTATTATTTGTTTGTTTTATTAGTTTTTATTAGTTATTAGTTTCTTAATTTTTTAGTTTTGGTTACTAGTTAGTTATTAGTTTAGTTATTATTTAGTTATTTTAGTTTTAGTTTAGTTATTAGTAATTAGTTTGTTTAGTTTTATTATTAGTTATTAGTTAGTTTAGTTTTTTTATTTTAGCTATTTTAGTTATTAGTTATTAGTTATTAGTTATTAGTTTATTAGTTTATTAGTTTATTAGTTTATTAGTTTAGTTTAGTTTTTTGTTTTTTATGTTTTATTAGTTAGTTTATTAGTTTAGTTTTATTAGTTAGTTAGTTTTTAGATTTATTAGTTATTAGTTTAGTTATTTATTTAATTATTAGTTATTAATTTATTATTAGTTTAGTTATTTAGTTATTATAGTTTTATTTGTTATTTATTAGTTAGTTTAGTTATTAGTTATTAGTTTATTATTAGTTTTATTATTTATTATTTATTATTAGTTTTAAGTTAGTTATTAGTTATTATTATTATTATTATTAATTATTAGTTTTATCAGTTTAGTTAATTTTTTTAATTTTTTCATTAATTATTAGTTTTTATTAGTTATTAGTTAGTTAATTTATTAATTTTATTAGTTAGTTAGTTTATTAGTTTTATTATTAGTTATTAGTTATTAGTTTTAGTTTGTTATTATTATTAGTTTTTAGTTTAGTTCTATTTAGTTATTATTAGTTATTAGTTTAGTTATTTAGGTTTATTTATTAGTTATTACTTATTAGTTTAGTTATTTTACTTTTATTATTTAGTTTTTAGGTTTTAGTTTAGTTAGTTATTAGTTATTAGTTTTTTATTAGTTTTTGTTATTAGTTATTATTAGTTATTATTATTTTTATTAGTTTATGTTTAGGGTTTAGTTTTATTATTAGTTTTAGTTTATTAGTTAGTTATTAGTTTATTTAATTTTTAGTTTTATTAGTTAGTTTATTATTTTTATTATTTATTAGTTTTTAGGTCTTAGTTTATTATTATTAGTTTAGTTATTATTAGTTATTAGTTTATTTATTTATTTAGTTTTATTATTATTAGTTTAGGTTATTATTATTTTATTAATTTTAGTTTAGTTATTAGTTATTAGTTAGTTATTTTATTTATTAGTTATTTAGTTTTTAGTTTTAGTTTTATTGTTATTAGTTTAGTTTTTAGCTATTAGTTTAGTTAGTTTATTATTATTAGTTAGTTTATTATTTATTAATTTTAATTATTAGTTTTTTCTTAGTTATTAGTTTTTTATTATAATTATTTATTTTATTAGTTTAGTTTTTAGGTTTTTATTAGTTTGTTAGTTTATTAGTTTTATTTTTTAGTTATTATTAGGTTTTAGATTTATTATTTAGTTATTAATTTATTAGTTTAATTTTTATGAGTTTAGTTCTTAGTTAGTAGTTTAGTTTTTTAGTTAGTTATTATTATTAGTTTTATTATTAGTTGTTAGTTTTTATTAGTTTATTAGTTAGTTAATTATTATTATTTACTTATTTAGTTCTATTAGTTAGTTATTAGTTTTAGTTATTACTTATTAGTTTTTAGTTTATTAGTTTAGTTATTAGTTAGTTTTATTAGTTATTATTATTAATTTTAATTAGTTATTAATTATTAGTTATTAGTTTAGTTTTTATTAGTTATTATTACTATTATTAGTTATGTTATTAGTTTATTATTTTATTTAGTTTTTTATTTAGTTATTAGTTAGTTATCATTAGTTAATTTAGTTATTATATTAGTTAGTTATTAGTTATTAGTTTAGTTTTAGTTTTTTTTTTAGTATTATTAGATAGTTATTATTAATTTTATTTATTATTAGTTTATTTGGTTTTATTAGTTAGTTATTTTTATTATTAGTTATTATTAGTTTTAGTTAGTTTAGTTAGTTTTTAGTTTTTAGTTTTTAATTATTAGTTAGTTGGTAGTTTAGTTATTAGTTTGTTAGTTATTAGTTATTAGTTATTATTATTTTTATTATTAGTTATTATTATTTAGTTATTAGTTATTTACTTTAATTTTTATTTATTATTTTATTAGTTTAGTTTATTTAGTTTTTATTAGTTATTGGTTATTAGATTTTTATAGTTATTAATTTACTATTATTATTATTAGTTTAGTTTATTGGTTATTAGTTAATTTAGTTTTTTATTAAATAGTTTATTTAGATATTATTTAGTTTAGTTATTTATTATTAGTTATTATTTATTATTGGTTATTAGTTTATTATTTTTTAAAGTTATTATTATTATTAGTTAGTTATTATTAGTTTAGTTAGTTATTTAGTTCTTAATTAGGTTTTTAGTTTATTAGTTTATTATTATTAGTTAGTTATTAGTTTAATAGTTTTAATTTGTTGTTTATTTAGTTAGTTATTATTAGTTATTAGTTATTTCATTTTTAGTTAGTTATTAGGTTTAATTATTAGTTATTTTAGTTAGTTTGCTTATTTAGTTTTGTTAATTTTTAGTTATTTAGTTTATTATTATTAGTTATTATTTATTATTTAGTTAATTAGCTTATTAGTTATTTTTTAGTTATTAGTTATTTATTTATTAGTTAAATAGTTATTAATTATTATTATTATTATTATTATTTTTGTTAGTTATTAGTTTTTATTATAATTAGTTTATTATTTTTAGTCATTATTTATTATTTTATTAAGTTTAGTGTAGTTTTTTAGGTTTATTTTATTATTAATTTTAATTAGTTATTAGTTATTATCAGTTATTAGTTTATTAGTTATTTAGTTTATTAGTTTATTTATTATTTATTTATTAATTATTAGTTATTAGTTTAGTTAGTTTAGTTATTAGTTATTATTAATTATTATTTGTTATTATTAGTTAATATTTTATTAATTTTAGATATTAGTTTTTGATTAGTTAGTTATTATTATTATTTAGTTTATTAATTATTAGTTTATTAGTTTTAATTATTAGTTATTAGTTTATTAGTTATTTTTAGTTTATTTATTTATTATTTATTTATTAGTTTAGTTATTTTATTATTTATTATTAGCTTATTAGTTTTATTAGTTTTTAGCTAGTTAGTTAGGTTTTTAAGTTTTTAAGGTTTTTTGATATTATTAGTTACAAGTTATTATTAGGTTAGTTATTATTATTAGTTATCAGGTTTAGTTATTAGTTATTATTAATTATTAATTTATTAGTTTATTATTTAGCTATTAGTTTAGTTAGTTTATTAGTAGTTTAGTTTTATTTTTAAGTTATTTAGTTAGTTTTTATTAGTAGTTAGTTTATTAATTTTTAGTAATTAGTTTAGTTTATTATTTTAGTTATTTGTTTTTTAGTTTTAGTTTTTTTAGTTTATTATTAATTAGTTTTTAGTTTAAGTTAGTTATTAGTTTAGTTTACCTTTTTAGTTGTTAGTTTAGGTTTATTAATAGTTAGTTATTAGTTTTTAGTTATGTTTATTCATTTTATTTAGTTATTAGTTAGTTAGTTAGTTTATTATTAGTTTAATTATTACTGATAAAGTATTTTGTTTTATTAGTTAGTTTAGTTTAGTTATTAGGATTTAGTTTTCTAATTATTTTAGTTAAATTTTTTGGTTATTCAATTTTATTAGGTTTTATTATGTTAGTTTAGTTTGTTATTAGTTTTATTAGTTTAGTTAGTTAGTTTATTTAGTTTAGTTTTGTTCTTAGTTTAGTTTTAGTTTTTATTATTAGTTTTATATATTAGTTATTTAGTTTAGTTAGTTAGTTTTTATTACATATTAGGTTTAGTTTTATTAGTTTTATTTAATTAGTTTAATTAGTTATTAGTTTCATTAGTTTATTTTATTTATTTAGTTATTTATTATTATTATTTATTATTATTGGTTTTATATTATGTTTTAGTGTTATTAGTTTTATTATTAGTTTATCAGGTTTAGTTTTTATTAGTTATTTAGTCTTTTAGTTATTAGTTTACTTTATTAATTTTTAGTTAGTTTTATTAGTTTTTATTTATTAGTTATTAGTTATTTTTAATTAGTTATTAGTTAATTTTTAGTTTTATTAGTTTTTACTTTTATTAACTATTAGGTTTATTTATTATTATTATTAGTTTATTATTATTAGTTATTATTAGTTAGTTATTAGTTTTATTAGTTTTATTAGTTATTAGTTAGTTTAGTTTATTATTTTATTATTAGTTTTTAGTTTATTAGTTATTAGAATTTTTGTTTTATTAGTTAGTTATTATTTTAGTTTTTAGTTTATTATTATTTATTATTTGTTATTAGTGATTAGTTTATTAGTTTAATTTTTATTAATTTTATTAATTTTATTTTTTATTATTTATTAGTTTTTATTTTATTAGTTATTACTTATTAGTTTTATTAGTTTATTAGTTTATTAGTTATTTAGTTTTTATTATTTGTTTTAGTTATTAGTTTATTATTATTTTGTTTATTATTTAGTTATTATTATTATTATTATTAATATTAATTATTATTATTAGTTAGTTATTTTATTTATTTTAGTTATTATTATTATTATTAGTTTTAGTTTTTTTTAATTATTAGTTTATTTTATTAGTTAGTTTTAATTTAATTATTTATTATCATTAGTTAGTTTTTATTAATTAATTATTTATTAGTCTAGTTATTAGGTTTTAATTATTAGTAGTTATTAGTTATTATTATTTATTATTAGTTTAGTTATTAGGGTTATTTATTATTATTAGTTATTATTAGTTTATAAGTTATTAGTTTATTAGTTTATTTTAGTTATTATTATTAGTTTATTTGGTTATTAGTTTTAGTTTATTAGTATTATTATTTAGTTTTATTAGTTTTTTTAGTTTAATTATTATTTAGTTAATAGTTTTTAGTTATTAGTTTGTTATTATTATTAGTTATTAGTTTATTTTTATTATTTAGTTATTAGTTTAGTTATTTTTAATTTATTATTATGAGGTTTTAGTTTTATTATTTAGTTATCTATTAGTTTAGTTTTATTAGTTTTTAGTTTAGTTTAGTTATTATTATTATTAGGTTTTATTAGTTTATTAGTTTTAGTTACTTTGTTAGTTATTAGTTTAGTTTTATTAGTTATTAGTTATTATTAGTTTTTATATTATTATTAGTTTTAGTTTAGTTATTTTCTTAGTTTGTTATATTAGTTTTAAATTTATTATGTTTTTAGTTATTATTAGTTTTTATTAGTTTTATTATTTATTTATTTTTTATTATTTAGTTTATTAGTTATTAGTTAGTTATTATTAGTTAGTTTATAATTATTAATTATTAGTTTTTATTTAGTTTTATTAGTTATTATTATTATTAATTTTAATTATTATTTATTATTATTATTATTTAGTTATTAGTTATTAGTTTTAGTTATTAGTTATTATTAGTTTTTATTAGTTATTATTAGTTTATTAGTTTATTAGGTTTTATATTTAGTTTTATTATTATTATTAGTTTTTATTAGTTATTAGTTATTAGTTATTGGTTTTAGTTTTTTAGTTTATTATTATTTAGTTTTATTAGTTTTAGTTAGGTTCATTATTTAGTATATTAGTTAGTTTTATTACTTTAGCTATTATTAGTTTAGTTTATTATTAACTATTTAGTTTATGTTATTAATTATTAGTATTTATTTATTATTAACTATTTAGTTAGTTTTATTAGTTTAGCTATTATTAGTTTATTTTATTATTAACTATTTAGTTTTTTAGTTTATTATTTAGTTATTATTAGTAATTTATTTATTATTAGTTTATTAGTTTTTAGTTTAGTTAGTATACTTAGTTTTTTATTAATTTTTAATTATTAATTTATTATTATTATTAGGTTTTTTAGGTATTAGTTATTAGTCATTAGTTAGTTCTAGTTTGTTTTTTAGTTTATTAGTTAGTTTTTTTGTTGGTTAGTTATTATTATTATTATTATTAATTAGTTATTAATTTAATATTTTAGTTATTAATTTATTAGTTAATTACTTTATTAGTTATTAGTTAGTTTTGTTTATTAGGTTTTATTAATTTTTATTAATTATTTAGGTTTTAGTTTAGTTAGTTTTTATTTGGTTTAGTTATTAGTTATTTTATTATTAGTTTATTAGTTTTATTATTATTATTTATTAGTTTTAGTTTTATTTGTTTTTTTAGTTTTTTTTATTTGTTATTAGTTTTTATTAGCTATTAGTTTAGTTAGGTATTAGTTTTAGTTTATTAGTTTTATTTAGTTATTAGTTTTTATTAGGTTATAGATTTTATTATTTGTTAGTTTTAGTTTTATTAGTTAGTTAGTTATTTATTTATTAGTTTTTTATTTGTTTAGTTTTATTAGTTAGTTTAGTTATTTAGTTATATTTATTAGTTATTAGTTTATTTATTTAGTTTATTATTATTAGTTCTTTAGTTTTATTATTAGTTATTATTTAGTTATTTTAGTTTACTTTAGTTTTTATTAGCTTATTATTTTAGTTATTAGTTATAAGTTATTGTTATTATTAGTTTTAATTATTATTTTATTTATTATTATTAGTTTAGTTATTATTAGTTAGTTATTTTGTTATTAATAGTTTATTATTTTTATTAGTTATTAGTTTTACTTATTTGTTATTAGTTTAGTTGTTTAGTTAAATAGTTTATTATTATTAGTTATTAGTTTATTTTTTTCTTATTATTTAGTTAGTTTAGTTTAGCTTTTATTAGTTATTTTTAGTTAGTTATTAGTTTATTATTTTAATTATTAGTTATAAGTTATTATTATTGTTAGTTTTAGTTATTATTTTATTTATCATTATTAGTTTAGTTATTATTAGTTAGTTATTTAGTTATTATTTGTTTATTATTTTTATTAGTTATTAGTTTGTTATTTATTAGTTATTTAGTTTATTAGTTTGATATTTTTAATTATTTTATTATTAGTTTAGTTATTTTTTATTATTAGCTATTATTATTATTATTATTAGTTTAGTTATTACTAGTCATTAGTTTAGTTAGTTAGTTATTTGGTTTTAGTTTATTAGTTTTTTATTTTAGTTATTGGTTATTGGTTATTATTTTACTTTTTATTATTGGTTTTATTAGTTAGTTAGTTTAGTTATTATTATTAGGTTTAGTTTACTATTATTAGTTTTATTTATTAACATTTCTAGTTTTATTATTATTAGTTATTTTTGCTAGTTTTATTAGTTATTAAGTTTTATTAGTTTTAGTTATTTATTATTAGTTATTAGTTTTCTTAAGTTTTTAGTTTTATTAGTTATTTATTATGTTTAGTTTTAGTTTTATTAGTTTATTATTATTATTATTAGTTATTTATTATTAGTTATTATTAGTTTAATTAGTTATTATTAGTTTATTAGTTAGCTAGTTATTATTATTATTATTATTATTATTATTATTATTATTATTATTAGTGTTTAGTTTATTATTAGTTAGTTATTTATTTTATGAGTTAGTTTTAGTTATTAGTTATTATTATTAGTTTTAGTTATTATTATTACTTTAGTTTAGTTTATTAGGTTAGTTATTAGTTAGTTATTAGTTTTATTATTATTGTTATTATTATTATTATTATAATAATAATTATTATTATTATTAGTTATTAATTATTATTATTATTATATTATAATTAGTTAATTTTATTTTATTTTATTTAGTTTTTTAGTTATTATTAGTTTAGTCAGTTAGTTTAGTTTACTTATTAGTTTATTAGTTTTATTAGTTTTTAGTTTATTATTATTAGTTATTATTAGTTTTTATTATTTGTTACTTATTATTATTAGTTAGGTTATTTTATTAGTTATTAATTTTTGATTTCTATTATTAATTAGTTATTTAGATATTTATTAGTTTTATTAGTTAGTTTATTATTTTAGTTTATTGGTTTTTAGTTTATTTATTGGTTTTAGTTTATTGGTTTAGATTATTGGTTATTAGTTATTGGTTTTAATTGTTATTAGTTTTTGGTTATTGGTTTTATTAGCTTTATTATTATTATTGGTTTGTTGCTTTATTAGTTTAGTTATTTAGGTTTATTAGTTTATTATTATTATTATTATGTTTATTATTAGGTTAGTTTTATTAGTTTTTAGTTATTAGTTTAGTTATTTAGTTATTATTTTAATTTTAGTTATTAGTTTTTTAAGTTTTAATAGTTTAGCTATTAGTTATTTGTTAGTTAGTTTAGTTATTTTTTATTTCAATTATTATAGTTATTTCTATTAATTATAGTTTATTAGTTATTAGATAGGTTATTAGTTAGTTATTATTTAGTTATTATTAGTTTTATTTAGTTATTAGTGATTAATTTTATAAGTTATTGATTAATTAGTTAGTTATTGGTTATTATTATTAGTTTATTAGTTTATTATTAGTTATTAGTTATTAGTTTACTTAGTTTTTTAGTCATTATAATTTAGTAGTTTTTGTTATTAGTTTTTAGTTTAATTATTTAGTTTATTAGTTATTTAGTTAGTTTTATTATTAGGTTTATTTTATAGTTATTAGTTTTTTATTAGTTATTAGTTTAGTTAGTTATTTTATTAGTTATTAGTTAGTTAGTTATTTAGTTTAGTTATTTTATTATTTGGTTTAGTTATTAGTTTTAGTTATTAGTTTTTGATTTATTAATTAGTTTTTAGTTATTATTTATTTATTTATTTATTAGTTTATTATTATTAGGTTTTTTGTTATTAGTTAGTTATTATCGGGTTATTTATTATTAGTTTATTAGTTTAGTTATTAGTTATTATTTATTAGTTTTATTAGTTAGTTATTAGTTTATTTATTATTTAGGTTTAGTTAGTTTTAGTTATTAGTTAGTTTTTAGTTTTTATTAGTTATTAGTTAGTTTTATTAGTTATTATTATTATTAGTTTTTTGTTTATTTAGTTATTATTTATTATTAGTTAGTTAGTTAGTTATTTTATTTAATTTTATTAGTTATTAGTTTTTAGTTATTATTATAAATTTTTTTGTTTAGTTTATTAGTTAGTTATTAGTTATCAGTTTATTTATTAGTTTAGTTATTATTAGCTAGTTAGTTTTAGTTTAGTTGGTTATTTATTATTAGTTTTTAGTTTTTTTATTATTAGTTAGTTTAGTTATTAGTTTATTAATTATTATTTGTTATTAGTTAATTATTTAGTTTAGTTATTATTACTTAGTTATTATTAGTTATTATTTAATTAGTTTTTAGTTTATTATTAGGTTTTATTTTTTAGTTAGTTTTATTTTATTAGTTATTATTATTATATTATTTTATTATTAGTTAATTATTTGTTAGTTTTTATTAGTTTATTATTTTTATTATTAGTTATTATTATTAGTTATTAGTTTAGTTTTTTTATTTAGTTATTATTTAATTTTAATTTTTTAGTTTTATTAGTTATTTAGTTATTAATTTTATTAGTTTATTAGTTTTATTATTTTTATTAATTTGTTTATTTGTTTATTTAGTTATTAGTTTATTAGATTTAGTTAGTTTAGTTATTTAGTTATATTAAGTTTATTATTAGTTATTTTAGTTTTTTATTTAGTTTTTTATTAGTTCTATTATTTAGTTTTTATTATTAGTTATTAGTAATTATTACTTATTATTAGTTATTAGTTTAGCTTTTAGTTTATTAGTTAGTTAGTTATAAGCTATTATTTATTTTACTATTAGTTTAGTTATCAGTTTTTTAGTTCAGTTAGTTATTTATTAATTTAGTTTTTATTAAGTATTAGTTAGTTATTATTATTAGTTTTAGCTATTATTAATTAGGTTTTAATTAGTTTATTATTAGTTATTAGTTATTAGTTATAGTTAGGTTAGTTATTTATTAGCTATTATTATTAGTTTTAGTTATTAAGATTAGTTATTATTATTATTAGTTTTAGTTTATTAGTTTGTTCATTACTTTTTTGGTTTTGTTTACTTAGTTTAGTTAGTTTTATTAGTTATTAGTTTAGTTATTTAGTTTCTTATTATTAGTTAGTTATTAGCTAGTTAGTTTGATTTATTATTATTATTATTATTATTATTATTATTATTATTATTATTATTATTATTATTATTATTATTATTATTAGTTTATTAATTTAGTTAGTTTTATTAATTTTTAGTTTTTTAGTTTATTATTAGTTTATATTATTAGGTTTTATTAGTTATTAGTTAGTTTTAGTTATTTGTTATTATCAGTTTTCTTATTTTTATTAGGTTATTAGTTCATTAGTTATTATTTAGTTATTAGTTTAGTTATTATTAGTTTATTAGTTATTTAATTTATTTATTAAATATTTATTAGTTAGTTATTTTTAGTTTTCTTAGTTGTTATTATTATTATTATTATTATTATTATTATTATTATTATTATTATTATTATTATTATTCTTAGTTGAGTTATTATTTAGTTATTAATTTATTAGTTTTTAGTTTATTAACTTTATTAGTTTTTTATTAGTTTAGGTTATTATTAGTTATTAATTTTATTAGTTTATTATTAGTTATTATTTAGTTATTATTAGTTTTATTTATTATATCTAGTTATTATTATTAGTTATTAGTTTATTAGTTTATTAGTTATTAGTTTATTATGCTTATTATTAGTTTTTATTAGTTAGTTAGTTAGTTTATTTTTCTTTTATTTATTAGTTTATTAGTTTATTAGTTAGGTTTTCTGGTTAGTTGTTAGTTATTAGTTTTATTAGTTAGTTATATATTATTAGTTTTATTAGTTATTTAATTATTAGGTTTAGTTAGTTATTATTAGTTATTAGTTATTAGTTTAGTTTAGTTAGTTAGTTTATTTAGTTTTTATTAGTTATTAGTTATTATTATTAATTATTAATTTACTTATTAGTTATTAGTTTTTAGTTTTAGTTATTATTAGGTTTAGGTTTAGGTTTAGTTATTAGTTAGTTATTAGTTTTATTAGTTTATTATTATTAGTTTAGTTTTTATTAGTTTATTATTATTAGTTATTAGTTTTATTAGTTTAGTTATTAATAGTTATTGGTTTAATTATTTATTTAGTTATTATTATTAGTTATTAGTTAATTAATTTCAATTTTAGTTAGTCTTTATTAGTAATTAGTTTTGTTCGTTTTAATAGTTTATTAGTTATTTTAGTTATTATTTATTAGTTATTTCGTTTATTAGTTTATATTATTATTATTATTTATTTTAATTTTTTATTATTACTTATTACTTAGTTTAGTTATTATTTAATTATTAGTTAGTTATTAGTTTTTATTTTTTATTAGTTATTATTTATTTTTTATTATGAGTTAGTTTATTTAGTTTATTTAGTTTTATTAGTTTATTAGTTTAATTTTATTAGTTAGTTAGTTTATTATTATTAATTTTAGTTTTATTATTTTTTAGTTTTTTATTAGGTTTAGTTTTGTTGTTTAGTTATTATTAGCTAGTTATTAATATTATTAATTAATTAATTAATTTTAGTTTTATTAGTTATTAGTTATTATTTATTATTAGTTATATTATTAGTTATTTAGTTATTAGTTTTTAGTTATTATTATTAGTTTATTAGGTTATTTAGGATTTTATTAGTTAGTTATTTAGTTTTTAGTTATTAGTTAGTATTAGTTTAGTATTTTAGGTTATTAGTTTAGCTAGTTCTTACTTATTAGTTTTATTAATTAGTAGTTATTAGTTTAGGTTATTAGTTTATTAGTTTAGTTATTAGTTTAGATATTATTAGTTATTTAGTTATTAGTTTATTATTATTAGTTTAGTTTAGTTTTATTAATTTATTATTATTAGTTATTATTAGTTAGTTAGTTAGTTATTAGTTATAGTTAAGTTAGTTATTATTAATTAGTTAGTTATTATTTAGTTATTAGTTAGTTATTATTAGTTAGTTTATTATTAGTTATTAGTTATTAGTTTTCAGCTTATTTTATTATTATTATTAGTTTTAGTTTTAAGTTATTATTAGTTATTTAGTTTATTAGTTACTAGTTATTAGTTTTATTCGTCTAGTTAGTTAGTTATTATAAGTTATTAGTTTACTTTTTTTATTTGTTAGTTTATTATTATTAGTTTAGTTTAGTTTATTTATTATTAGTTATTAGTTTTTTAGTTAGTTTTTATTAGTTATTAGTTTAATTAATTATTAGTTTAATTAATATTAGTTATTTCTTAGTTAATAGTTAGTTATTTAGTTAGTTAGTTTTACTAGTTTTTTAGTTTATTATTAATTATTAGTTATTATTATTTAGTTACTTATTAATTTATTTATTTAGATATTTTTTAGTTTATTAGTTTTAGTTATTAGTAATTAGTTTTATTTTATTAGTTATTTATTTATTATTTTAGCTTTTTATTAGTTATGAGTTATTATTAGTTATTATTAATTAGTTAGTATAGTTATTAGTTATTTAGTTATTATTAATTTTAGTTATTTAGTTCATTAGTTTTAGTTATTTAGTTATTAGTTTATTAGTTTAGTTATTATTAGTTATTAGGTTTATTAGTAATTTTTTTATTATTATTAGTTATTATTAGTTTATTAGTTTTTTATTAGTTTTATTATTATTTATTATTAATAGTTATTATTATTTTATTTAGTTTAGTTTATTAGTTATTTAGTTATTACTTTATTACTTATATTAGTTATTATTTGGTTTTATTTTATTTAGTTATTAATTATTAGTTATTAATTATTATATTGGTTATTAGTTTATTAGTTTATTATTAGTTATTATTATTATTTTATTATTTATATTATTACTTACTAGTTTTAGTTAGTTTTTTTGTTAGTTATTATATGTTTTATTATTACTATTATTAGTTTTAGTTAATTATTTAGTTAGTTATTATTATTATTTATTATTTATCAATTATTAGTTAATTAGTTTTTAAATTTTATTTAGTTTTATTAGTTATTAGTTTTAGTTATTATTAGTTAGTTTTTTAGTTTATTTATTACTCATTACTTAGTTATTTATTATTATTTTTTAGTTATTAGTTCTCTTAGTTATTATTAGTTTATTTTTAGTTTAGTTTTTATTATTAGTTATTATTATTAGTTTTAGTTAGTTTTATTAGTTATTTAGTTTAGTTAATACTTTTTTTGTTTTTTTTTGTTTTATTAGTAATTTATTTTTTTATTATTATTATTATTAGTTATTAGGTTTCATATTTGTTTTATTAGTTTTAATAGTTATTATTAGTTTTAGTTTTAGTTTATTATTTATTTGTTAATTATTATCGTTATTAGTTATTAGTTTTAGTTATTTATTATTTAGTTTTATTTGTTTATTATTAGTTTATTTATTATTATTTATTTTATTTAGTTTTATTTTTATTATTATTTTATTATTTAGTTAGTTTTTAGTTTAGTTATTAGTTTAGTTCTTAGATATTTTATTTATTAGTTTATTAGGTTTTATTATTTAGTTATTTTTTAGTTATTTAGTTTAGTTATGTTTTATTAGTTTTATTATTTTTATTTTTTTATTTTTATTATTAGTTTTATTAGTTAGTTATATTATTATTAGTTAGTTTAGTTATTAGTTATTTAGTTAATTTTTATTAGTTTTAGTTATTTAGTTATTAGGTTTTATTTAGTTCTTAGTTTTATTTAGTTATTTTATTAGTTTAGTTTTATTTTTTATTAGTTTTATTAGTTTTTATTTGATAATTTATTATTAGTTAGTTTTTTTGTTAGTTAGTTAGTTATTTAGTTTTATTAGTTATTATTATTTAGTTTTTAGTTTAGTTTATTTGTTTTTTATTAGTTAGTTTTTGTTTTTTAGTTTTTTAGTTTAGTTATTTAGTTATTTAGTTTTTAGTTATTAGATATTATTATTAGTTATTAGTTATCAATATGTTAGTTTAGTTTTTTTTATTTTATTAATTATTATTAGTTATTTAGTTTAGTTAGCTATTAGTTAGTTATTTATTATTTAGTTAGTTATTAGTTATTAGTTTATTATTAGTTTTATTATTATTAGTTATTAGTTTAGCTATTATTAATTATTTATTAGTTTAGTTTGTTATTATTATTATTATTATTAGTTTATTAGTTAGTTTATTATTACTAGTTATTTATGAGTTTGTTAGTTTTATTAATTTTATTAGTTATTTGTTAGTTAATAGTTTAGTTAGTATTAGTCTATTAATTTTAGTTAGTTATTAGTTTATTAGTTTATAGTTATTATTAGTTTTTAAGTTATTAATTTTATTAGTTAGTTATTATTTAGTTATTTATGTATTATTATTTATTAGTTTAGTTTTAGTTTAGTTAGTTATTATTAATTTATTATTAGTTATTACTTATGTTATTTTAGTTATTAAATTTTAGTTATTATTAGTTGGTTTAGTTAATTATTAATTTATTTCTAGTTAGTTATTAGTACTAGTTTTAGTTTAGTTTAGTTAGTTAGTTATTATTATTATTAGTTTTTTGTTTTATTTTATTTAGTTAGTTTTAAGTTTATTAGTTAGTTTAGTTTTATTAGTTTTATTTTATGCATTATTATTAGTTTATTAGTTATTAATTATTAGTTTTAGGTTTAATTAGTTATTATTAGTTTAGTTTTTAGGTTTTTATTAGTTATTAGTTTAGTTTTAGTTATTTATTTTGTTATTAGTTAGTTATTAGTTTAGGTTTTTATTATTAGTTAGTTACTAGTTATTAGGTTATTTTTAGTTTTAGTTATTTAGTTATTAATTATTAATTATTATTAATTATTATTAATTAGTTATTATTAATTCATTTTAGTATTAGTTTTAGTTAGTTTAATTACTTATTTAATATTTAGTTTGGTTATTTTTTAGTTTATTAGTTATTAGTTATTAGTTATTAGTTTTTAGTTAGTTATTAGTTTAGTTATTAGTTTAGTTATTAGTTATTAGTTTATTGGTTTTATTATTTTAGTTATTTAGTTATTAATTATTAGTTATTATTAGCTATTATTTTATTATTAGTTATTATTATTTTGGTTATTATTTATTTAGTTTAGTTTTTATTTATTATTTTATTTGTTTAGTTTATTAGTTTATTAGTTTAGATAAATTTTATTAGTTATTAATTTTTATTAGTTATTAGTTTTTATTAGTTATTAGTTTAATTAATTATTAGTTTGATTAGTTATTAGTTAGTTTAGTTTTTATTAGTTAGTTTATTTAGTTATTATTTTGTTTAGTTACATATTATTAATTATTAATTTATTAGTTTTTTAGTTTAGTTATTATTATTATTATTATTATTTAGTTATTATTTGTTTAGTTAGTTATTTAGTTATTATTTAAGTTTTAAGTTTATTAGTTTATTATTATTAGTTAGTTATTAGTTTATTAGTTTAAATTAGTTATTTATTTAGTTAGTTATTTTTAGTTATTAGTTATTTAGTTGTTAGTTAGTTATTAGGTTTAGTTATTAGTTATTTTGGTAAGTTAGTTTATTTAGTTTTAAGAGAATGAAAATCTAATTTAAGTTAGTTATCAATTTATTAATTAGTTTTATTTTATTAGTTATTATTATTATATTATTTTATTATTAGTTAATTTTTTATTAGTTTTTATTAGTTTATTATTTTTATTATTAGTTATTATTATTAGTTATTAGTTTAGTTTTTTAGTTAGTTATTATTTAGTTTTAGTTTTTTAGTTTTATTAATTATTTAGTTATTAATTTTATTAGTTTATTAGTTTTATTATTTTTATTAATTTGTTTATTTGTTTATTTATTTTAGTTTTATTAGTTTTAGTTAGTTATTTAGTTATATTAAGTTTATTATTAGTTATTTTAGTTTTTTATTTAGTTTTTATTAGTTCTATTATTTAGTTTTTATTATTAGTTATTAGTAATTATTACTTATTAGTTTAGCTTTTAGTTTATTAGTTAGTTAATTATAAGCTATTATTTATTTTACTATTAGTTTAGTTATCAGTTTTTTAGTTCAGTTAGTTATTTATTAATTTAGTTTTCATTAAGTATTAGTTAGTTATTATTATTAGTTAGTTTTTAATTAGTTTATTATTAGTTATTAGTTATTAATTTTAGTTAGGTTAGTTATTTATTAGCTATTATTAGTTTATTAGTTAAGATTAGTTATTATTATTATTAGTTTTAGTTTATTATTATTAGTTCATTACATTTTAGGTTTTATTACTACTTAGTTTATTTAGTTTTATTATATTAGTTTAGTTATTTAGTTTATTATTATTAGTTAGTTTATTAGCTAGTTAGATTAATTAATTATTATTATTATTATTATTATTATTATTATTATTATTATTATTATTACTATTAGTTATTAGTTTATTAGTTTAGTTAGTTTTATTAATTTTAGTTTTATTTAGTTTTAGTTTGTTAGTTATTATTATTTTATATTATTAGGTTTATTAGTTTTAGTTATTTGTTATTATTAGTTTTCTTATTTTTATTAGGTTATTAGTTCATTAGTTATTATTTAGTTATTAGCTTAGTTATTATTAGTTTATTAGTTATTTAATTTATTTATTAAATATTTATTATTTAGTTATTTTTAGTTTTCTTAATTATTATTATTATTATTCTTAATTTAGTTATTATTTAGTTATTAATTTATTAGTTTTTAGTTTATTAACTTTCTTAGTTTTTTAGTTTATTAGTTTAGGTTATTTTTATTTATTAATTTTATTAGTTAATTATTAGTTATTATTTAGTTATTATTAGTTTTATTTAATATATCTAGTTATTATTAGTAGTTATTATTTTATTAGTTTATTAGTTATTAGTTTAGTTATTAGTTTATTAGGTTTATTATTAGTTTTTATTAGTTAGTTATTTAGTTTATTTTTCCTTTATTTATTAGTTTATTAGTTTATTAGTTAGGTTTTCTGGTTAGTTGTTAGTTATTAGTTTTATTAGTTAGTTATATATTATTAGTTTTACTTTATTAGTTATTTAATTATTAGTTTAGTTAGATATTATCAGTTATTAGTTTATTAGTTTGTTAATTTTATTTAGTTTTTATTATTTATTAGTTATTATTATTACTATTAATTTAATTTGTTATTAGTTATTAGTTTTTGTTATTTAGCTTTTAGGTTTAGTTAATAGTTATTAGTTTTATTAGTTTATTATTAATAATTTAGCTTTTATTAGTTTATTATTTTTAGTTATCGGTTTTATTAGTTTAGTTATTAATAGTTATTAGTTTAATTATTTATTTAGTTATTATTATTATTATTAGTTTAATTTCAATTTCAATTAGTCTTTATTAGTAATTAGTTTTGTTCGTTTTAATAGTTTAATAGTTATTTTAGTTATTATTTATTAGTTATTTCGTTTATTAGTTTATATTGTCATTATTATTTATTCTAATTTTTTATTATTACTTTTTAGTTAGTTTAGTTATTATTTAATTATTAGTTAATTATTAGTTAGTTAGTTTTTATTAGTTTAGTTATTATTTATTAGTTATTACGAGTTAGTTTATTAGTTTATTTAGTTTTATTAGTTTAATTTTATTAGTTAGTTAGTTTATTATTATTAAGTTTTAGTTTTCTTATTTTAGTTTTTATTAGTTTAGTTTTGTTATCTAGTTATTATTATTAGTTATTAATATTAATTAAGTTATCAATTTTTAGTTTTATTAGTTATTAGTTATTATTTATTATTAGTTATATTATTAGTTATTTAGTTATTAGTTTTTAGTTATTATTATTAGTTTATTAGTTTTTATTTAAATTTAGTTATTTAGGATTTTATTAGTTAGTTAGTTTTTAGTTATTAGTTAGTATTAATTTAGTATTTTAGGTTATTAGTTTAGTTAGTTATTACTTATTAGTTTTATTAATTAGTAGTTATTAGTTTAGGTTATTAGTTTATTAGTTTAGTTAATAGTTTAGTTATTATTAGTTATTTAGTTATTAGTTTTTAGTTATTAGTTTATTATTATTAGTTTAGTTTAGTTTTATTAATTTATTATTATTAGTTATTATTAGTTAGTTTAGTTATAGTTATTAGTTTAGGTTTAGTTAGTTATTATTAATTAGTTAGTTATTATTAGTTAGTTTATTATTAGTTATTAGTTATTAGTTTTCAGCTTATTTTATTATTATTATTAGTTTTAGTTTTAAGTTATTATTAGTTATTTAGTTTATTAGTTACTAGTTATTATTTTATCTATTTACAGTTAGTTATTATTAGTTATTAATTTAATTTTTTATTTGTTAGTTTATTATTATTAGTTTAGTTTATTTATTATTAGTTATTAGTTTTTTAGTTAGTTTTTATTAGTTATTAGTTTAATTAATTATTAGTTTAATTAATTATTAGTTTAATTATTATTAGTTATTTCTTAGTTAATAGTTAGTTATTTAGTCAGTTAGTTTTACTAGTTACTTTTTTAGTTTATTATTAATTATTAGCTATTATTATTTAGTTAGTTATTAATTTATTTATTTAGATATTTTTTAGTTTATTAGTTTTAGTTATTTGTAATTAGTTTAGTTTTATTAGTTATTTAGTTTATTATTAGTTAGTTTTTTTATTAGTTATGAGTTATTATTAGTTATTATTAGTTAGTCAATTTTAGTTATTAGTTATTAGTTATTTAGTTATTATTAGTTTTAGTTATTTAGTTTATTAGTTTAGTTATTTATTTAGTCAGTAGTTTATTAGTTTATTAATTTAGTTATTATTAGTTCTAGTTATTATTAGTTTTTAGTTAGTTATTATAGTTTTTATTATTAGTTATTATTAGTTTTAGGTTAATTATTTAGTTAGTTAGTTGTTATTATTATTATTTATTATTTATCAATTATTAGTTAATTAGTTTTTAATTTTTTTTTTAGTTTTATTAGTTATTACTTTTTATTAGTTAGTTTTAGTTTATTTATTAGTTTTATTACTAGTTAGTTATTTATTATTATTTTTAGTTATTATTAGTTCTGAGTTAGTTCTTAGTTATTATTAGTTTATTTTAGTTAGTTATTATTATTAGTTTTAGTTGGTTTTTATTAGTTATTTAGTTTAATTAATACTTTTTTTGTTTTTTTAGTTTTTATGGTAATTTATTAGTTTAGTTATTAGTTTTAGTTTTATTATTATTATTATTAGTTATTAGGTTTTCATATTTGTTTTATTAGTTTTAATAGTTATTATTAGTTAGTTTTAGTTAGTTATTTATTTGTTAATTATCGGTTATTACTAGTTTTAGTTATTTATTATTTAGTTTTATTTGTTTATTATTAGTTTTTATTAGTTATTACTTATTTTATTTAGTTTTATTTTTTATTATTATTTTTATTATTTAGTTAGTTTTAGTTTAGTTATTAGTTTAGTTTTTAGTTAGATATTTTATTTGTTAGTTTATTAGGTTTTATTATTTAGTTATTTTTATTAGTTATTTAGTTTAGTTATTTTTTATTAGTTTTATTATTAGGTTTGTTTATTATTTTATTATTAGGTTATTATTTTATTAGTTTGTTATATTATTATTAGTTAGTTTAGTTCTTAGTTTTAGTTAATTTTATTAGGTTATTTAGTTATTATTATTTAGTTTCTTTAGTTATTTTATTATTTTAGTTTATTAGGTTTTTTATTAGTTTTATTAGTTTTTATTTGATAATTTATTATTAGTTAGTTTTTTGTTTGTTAGTTAGTTATTTAGTTTTATTAGTTATTATTATTTAGTTATTAGTTTAGTTAATTAGTTTTTTATTAGTTGGTTTTTGTTTTTTTAGTTTTTTAGTTTAGTTATTTAGTTTTTAGTTATTAGATATTATTATTAGTTAGTTAATTATTATTAGTTTTTAGTTATTAATTAGTTAGTTTAGTTTTTTTTAGTTTTATTAATTATTATTAGTTATTTTTTAGTTTATTAGTTATTTATTTATTACTTAGTTAGTTATTAGTTTATTATTAGTTTATTATTAGTTTTATTATTATTAATTATTAGTTTAGTTATTATTAATTAGTTATTAGTTTTATTAGTTAGTTTATTATTAGTAGTTATTTATGAGTTAGTTTTATTAATTTTATTATTAGTTATTTGTTAGTACTTAGTTTAGTTATTAATTAATTTTAGTTAATTATTAGTATTTATAGTTATTATTAGTTTTTAGTTATTAATTTTATTAGTTAGTTATTATTTAGTTATTTATGTATTATTATTTATTAGTTTAGTTTTAGTTTAGTTAGTTATTATTAATTTATTATTAGTTATTACTTATGTTATTTTAGTTATTAGATTTTAGTTATTATTAGTTGGTTTAGTTAATTATTATATGTTAATTATTTCTTGTTAGTTATTAGTTAGTTTAGTTTGCTAGTTTTAGTTTAATTAGTTAGTTATTATTATTATTAGTTTTTTAGTTTTATTTTATTTAGTTAGTTTTTAAGTTTATTAGTTAGTTTAGTTTTATTAATTTTATTTTATTATTAGTTATTAATTATTAGTTTTAGGTTTAGTTAGTTATTATTAGTTTAGTTTTATTTATTTATTTTATTATTATTAGTTATTTATTTAGTTATTATTAGTTAGTTTTTAGTTTAGGTTTTTATTATTATTTAGTTCTATTTATTAGGTTATTTTTAGTTTTAGTTATTTAGTTATTAGTTATTAATTATTATTAATTATTATTAATTAATTATTATTAATTCATTTTATTATTAGTTTTAGTTAGTTTAATTACTTATTTAATATTTAGTTTGGTTATTTTTTATAGTTTATTATTTTTATTAGTTATTGTTTAGTTATTATTAGTTATTAGTTATTTTGTTTATTTTATTATTAGTTATTTATTATTAGTTATTATTATTATTATTTTATTGTATTATTATTATTTTTATTATTATTTATTTAGTTTAGTTTTATTTATTATTTTATTATTATTAGTTTTAGTTAGTTTTTATTAGTTATTAATTTTTATTAGTTATTAGCTTTTATTAGTTATTAGTTTATTATTATTATTATTAGTTTTAGTTATTAGTTATTAGTTTAATTAATTATTAGTTTGATTAGTTATTAGTTAGTTTAGTTTTTATTAGTTAGTTTATTTAGTTACTATTTAGTTTAGTTACATATTATTAGTTATTAATTTATTAGTTTTTTAGTTTAGTTATTATTATTATTATTATTTAATTATTATTTGTTTAGTTAGTTATTTAGTTATTAATTGTTTTAAGTTTTATTTATTATTATTAGTTAGTTATTAGTTTATTAGTTTAAATTAGTTATTTATTTAGTTAGTTATTAGTTATTTAGTTGTTAGTTAGTTATTAGATTTTTATTTTATTTATCTTGAGTTTATTATTTTATTAGTTTTAGTTAGTTAGTTTTATTAGTTATTATTAGTTTTTAGTTATTTATTTATTAAGTTTTTATTATTATTAGTTAGTTATTTTCATTATTAGTTTATTAGTTTTATTAGATTATTAGTTTAGTTAGTTATTATTATTAGTTATTAGTTTTAGTTAGTTTATTTATTAGTTATTAGTTTAATAGTTAATTAGTTTTATTATTAGTTTAGTTATTTAGTTTAGTTTTTTTTAGTTTTATTTATTAGTTAGTATTATTATTGGTTTTAGTTTTTATTTAGTTATTTAGTTATTATTAATTATTAGTTAGGATTACTTATTAGTTATTAGTTTATTTTATTAGTTTTATTAGTCTTAGTTTAGTTAGTTTTATTAGTTAGTCATTTAGTTAGTTATTAGTTTATTTTCTTTACTATTAGTTAGTTATTATTTAGTTAATTATTAGTTATTATTAGCTTTTTAGTTATTATTTGTTAATTAGTTATTATTAGTTAGTTATTTATTTAGCCATTGCCCAAGTCCGGATGCAAAAGTGGAGGGTTGAGTAGTCCACCAAATGAAATTTGTCAAAATAATCATGACATGAATCCTTTAAATCTTTGAAGACGTCCCCGGAAGTTTATGCTACCAGATGGTTTGAATAAAAAGGAAAATGTTAGAGTCATGCATGTCTCAAATAAAAGCAAGGGTTCCCACATTATGGACGGATGTGGGCAAAGAAGTTAGTCCATGAAACTAGAATTAGGTTAGGATCTTGGAATATAGGTACTCTTATGTAAATTAATGGAATTAATAGATATTATGGTTCATAGAAAGATAAATATTTTATGTGTTCAAGAAACTAAATGGGTTGGTGAGAAGGCCAAGGAGATTGATAGTTTAGGTTTTAAACTTTGGTATTCGGTAAAAGTCGAACTAGAAATGGTGTAGGTGTGATTATAGATAAAAGTTTGAAGGATAATGTTATAAGTATTAATAGATGTGGAGATAGAATTATAGCTTTAAAGATTATTGTTGATACTAAGATTATCAATGTTATAAGTGTCTATGCCCCTCAAGTAGGTTTGGAGGTAAGCTCAAAAGAAAAATTTTGGAATGAATTAGAGGGATTACTACAAAAGATACCTCTTGAAGAAAAAGTATTTATTGGGGGAGATTTAAATGGACATGTTGGTAGAGTGGTAGAAAATTTTAAAAGTATTCATGGTGGTTTTGGATTTGGAGTGACTAATGAAGAAGGTAGGACTATATTAGATTTTGCCTTAGCTTATTATTTTGTAGTTGCTAATACTTTATTTAAGAAAAGAGATGAACATATTATTACTTATAAAAATGGATCTAGTAAACACAGATTGATTATTTTTTGATAAGAAAAATAGATCGTTTAGATTGTAAAGATTGTAAGGTCATTCCAAGTGAAATTTTAAGTACCCAACATCGACTATTAGTTTTAGATTTTAAGATGAAAGGTTGTAAGAGAAAAAATAAACTAAATTATTGTCTTAGGATTAGATGGGGACACTTAAAGAACACAAATAAAAATATTTTTAAGAGCAAGCTACAAGAAATTAGAATTTGGGATGTTCATAAGGAACCTAACGTTATGTGGGAAAAAATATCAAGTGAAATTAAGTAATAGAATGCAACCTTCATATAACATGCAAAAAATCTATTGGATATTAAGTAAATAACAAAAGATAATAGAATGCAACCTTCACACTACCTTTAATTATTAAAAATTTACATAGTTTTAATATTTAAATTTCTAATCTTTTTTTTTCAACTTAGTAATTAGTAATAGAAAAAAAAAGTTAACTTAGACACCATTTCTTCTGAGCTATTAAGGTTATACATTCCATCCACTATAAGTAAAAATTAGAATTAATAATAAAAGTATCTTCTTCCTAATTAAAAAAAATATTATAATTGTATCATTTCTCTTACAGTTAGAAAATAAACTCTATTGACATAAAAATAGAGAGAAAATCAACAAGTTTGAAAAAATTTTGAGCTCGAGTTTAAGACTAGTTTGACTCGGATCGATAGCTTATCAAGCCAGCTTGTTTACATAATGATGAACTGTAATATTTGTATCATATTATCGGTTTAATAATTTATCAAGCTTTTTAAACGAGCTAGAGTTTGATTTTCTTTAAATCGAGTCGAGCTCGAGCTCAACAAGGTTTAAACAAGTTTAGCTCAATCGTGTCAAAACTCGACTCGACTTGTTTACACCATTAAGTTATGACTTCTACGCACAACTTTTAACTAATGAATGATTGTGGGATCATTTCCTTGGCTTTTTTTAAAATAAGTATAATACGACTATGAGGATTAGCATTAAAAATAGAGAAACCATCACAACTACAATACTCTCAAAAAATTTTTTTTTATATAGTTATCTTGGTAAATTATTGCATAAATATGAAAAAAAAGTTCTTTTCTATCATCATAGTAATGCTTAATCTCATTTTTATTATCCATTCTCTTGATCTTATTATAGCTCTTCAAGCAAGCTATTTAGAGAATCTTGCCTTTATCGATTAATTGGAGGTTATATGTATAAGACATTAGCTCTATGATGGAGAACAATAATAAAAAGTCTTTGAATAAGGTAAATTTGAGATAATTAAACAATAAAATAATAGTGTGTTTCTCATTTATGTGTCAAATTCTCATTTAACTCAAATATACTAAGGTCATTTTTTATACATCTTAACCAAGTATTTTTAGGTATACCTCTACCTTTCTTAACATAAGGAAAATCTAATGCATCTACTCTCCTAACTGGGTCATCAGACGGTCAACACTTTATGTGGCCAAACCATCTAAGGCGACTCTCTTTAATCTTATCTGCCACTAGAGCTACTCCAACTTTTTTTTGAACATACTCATTTCTCATTTTATCTCTAAGAGTAAAACCACTTGAGCATTCTCATCTCTGTAACACTTAACTTAGTCTTATGCTTCTTTTATATTGGCCAACATTCTGCACCATAAGTCATTGCAGGTCTTACCACCATCTTATAAAATTTTTGATTAAGTTTAAGTGGAACTTTTCTATCACACAACAGGCCAAATGCATTTCTCCACTTTAACCATCCAACTTGAATTCTACAAATAACATCTCCATCTATTTCACCATCATTTTGAACAATAGAGCCTAAATATCTGAATCGCTCACTCTTATTAATGACTTGTTCACCTAATGTCACAACACTACCACTAGAACTTCTACAACTAAAATTACACTCCATATATTCAATTTTAGATCTACTTAATTAAAAACCTTTAGACACTAATGTTGACCTCCATAATTCAAGTTTCTCATGGACTCTCTCTATAGTCTTATCAACAAGATGAATGTCAAAGAAAAGCATACACCAAGGTACATCTTCCTAAATGCCTAGTAAGAACATCCATAACTAAAGCAAAAAAAGATAAAGGGCTTAAAGATGATCTTTGATGTAATCCAACTGAAGTAGGAAAATATTTTGTAAATGCTCCTTATATTTGTACACAAGTAACAACTCTAGTATACATATCCTTAATGACTTGAATATAACCAATATTGAGTCCTTTCTATTCTATAACTCTCCAAAGAACATCTCTTGAAACTTTATCATAATTATTCTCTAAATCAATAAATATCACATGTAGATCCTCCTTACTTCCTTTATACTTCTCCATCAAACCTCTTAACAAATGTATAACATTCATAGTAGATTTACCTAGCATGAAACCAAACTGATTATGTGAAACTTTTGTATCACATCATAACTTATGCTCAATTACTCTCTCCCATAATTTTAATGTATGACACATTAACTTAATTATTCTATAATTTGCACACTCTTGTGCATCACCTTTATTCTTAAATATAGAAACCAACAAACTCTTCTTCCACTCATATGGCATCTTTTTAGTATTTAAAATAATATTAAAAAATTAGTAAGCCAAGAAATTCTTTGATCTCCTAAACATTTTCACACTTTTATTGGAATATCATCAGGTCCTACTGTTTTTTCACATTTTATTTTTTTTAAAGCTTCTCTAACTTCAGATTTACTAATACGATGATAAAAACAAAATTCTTTATTTTTGTTGGTATTAAGGTTGCTAAAATCAATCGTACTTCCAGATCCTTCATTGAAAAGTTTATCAAAATATCTCATCCACCTATTTTCAATAATTTTTTTTAGAAAAGCATTTTATTATTTTCATACTTAATACACCTCACTTGAACTAGGTCTTTACTTCTCCTATCTCTTTGGTTGGTTAACTTATACATACATCTTTCACCTTTTTTGGTATCTAATATATTGTATAAATTACTAAAAGTTACATTTTTTTGTATCATATATTGCTTTCTTAGAACCTCTACAGGTCTCTTTATATATTTCTCATTTCTTCAAGTTTTTACATATAAATCAAGTTTTATAACAATGTTTTTTATTTCTTATCTTTTCTTGCATGCTTTGACTCCACTGCCAACTATTTTTATTAAAAGAAGTTTTTCTTTTTGATTCTCTAAAGATATTTTTAGCAACTTGTTTAATTTCACTTGCTACATTTTTTCCACATAATATTAGTTTCCTCATAAACTTTAAGGGTTTATTACATGAACTTTAACATGATTTTTAATATTTTTAGGGCTTCATAGAGTGAAAAACATATCCTACATGACAAATATTTATATTTATGCCTTCTTCTCTATGTTTATCATTGTGGTGATGCTTCATTCTATTGTTTTTTCTTATTGATCCTCATAGTATTGTTATAATTCATCAAGCAAGCAACATAAAGAATCTCGCCTTCATTCATAGGTTTATTCATAGGTTGGAGGTTTTATTTAGAAGCCATAGCTTGGCAATGAGGAAAAAAATAGAAGAGCAAAAACTAAAAGTGTAGGTTTCATTTTTTTTTTTTTTTTGGAATGGTTCTTAGTTTTGTTTAAGAAAAAAATCATATCCAACAAACTAGAACTCATCTAACATGACAAATATAACATGCATTAGCTTTATCTTATTGCCAAACGGAGTACAAGCAATGTGTTGAAATTTAAGTAAAGATAATGCAAATTATTATTTTTTTTTTGGAGAAATTTTAAATTTATTTTTCTAAAAGAAATATTAAAAAAAAATATTACCGCCCCTCTTTAGTAAAAAAATTTCTTGTGATTTCAAATAAATTCATTTATGAACTCATTCACACATAATGTATATAAAAAACCTTAAATTTAAAATTTTATAATTAGAGCCCAAACACGTAACCATTAAGGGTTTATTTGGTTAGAATCAAAAGTAAAATAAATGCATGAGTTTTGGAATTTTAGCGTTTAACGATTTGGCGATGTAAAATAAAATTTTAAAGTGATGTATTCATCACTATTGCTCAAAATCTTCAAAATATTTTACATTATATTTTTTTAATAAATAAAAAATAAACTAATAAATTTATAAAATTCTCCATCAAATAACCTAAAGTAATCTAACTATATTACATTCTTTCTACATTGTATTCTTTTTTCAGGCAACCAAACAGTCCCGAAATTAAAATATTTTGCATAAGTAAAAAATTCTTTTCTTGATTAGTATTTTTTTCATTTAAATTAAATAAATAGTTGAATTTCAAAAAGATAAACCAACAGCGCCATGATTGAATGGATTTAAATTCAGATAAATTTAATGGTTTCTTATGAGGTATGGTTAGATGTTTTTTTAGATAATTATAATATTTAAATAATAATTTGATATATTAAATGTGAAATGTTAAGTTTAACATTATTTTACTTTAAAATACGATGAACTTAAAAAGATTTAAAAAAAGTTATGATTTGCTTTCTTATCATTTCTCTAAACCATTAAATAAATAATAATTGCATGTGAGTAAATTTGCCATTATTTAACGATGACATTAAAATAAATTTTAAATATTATTTATAAAATTATTATTTAAAATTATCAGAAAAACTAAATTATTGTTGTCATCTATTTATTGATATTATAACATTTTTATAGATGCAATGAAATAACTCCTTAATGGATACTTCAAACTAATAACTTATAAAAAAAATAGGATTTACATACATTTAAAAAAAAATACTGCAGAATAATATATCGCTTAGATCTTAATTTTTACAAATCATAAAGCATAATTCACTTTTAAATATTTCACTTCCTATGTGCATAATTTAGGATATAATATATGAACTATTTATGAAATGCTAGATATATCAACAAAATCTTAACTACCCAAACATTTCCTTGTTTGGAATCAAATTTTGTTTTATATTTTATAATTTTATTTTTAAGAAATAGAAAAAAAAAGTTTGTTCATCTCCTTTTATTATTTTATTTTTCTATTTTTAAACAAATTTGTTTTTTGTTTTCAAAAATATTAAAATTATGTAAAATCTATTTTTTTCTTTATTTTTAAAACATCCCGTCACATTTGTCAGATTTTTAAGATATTAGATTTTATTTAATTATTATATTATATAATAATGTTAATTTTAATTGATTTAATTTAACAAAATTTATCTTGAATGTAGAATAATAATAGATTAATTTTAATATATCATATATATATATATAGATATATATATATATAATATAATATAAATTTAAAATATATTAATTTTTGATTGATTCTAATTAAATTTAACTTGATTATATAATAATAATAATAATAATAATAATAATAATTATTATTATTATTATTATTAGCAGATCCTAGTAGTGTAGGATCTAGGCCAAGTGCCCCTACGATCAACAATGGAGCACAAAAAGGATGATAATTATAAGCATAAAAGCAAGTAAATAAAGATCAAAAGTTTGAGGAATATGGCATCCACAAAATGTTTAAGCAAGATTATGAGAATACTAGGCCATAGCTCAAATATCATATTAGAAGGGAGAGAATTGTGAAGGATTTCATTGAATTGCCTTGCTAATACAAGCATATATGTACATAAACATAGGGAAAAAAAGAGAATAATAAAAAATAATATAATATAAATATCCTTAATAATGAGGTAATATTATAATAAAATATAATGCAGATTACTATTATAAATAATTTAAGTCATGAGCCTATTTAGATCTGACAACAATTTCAATCTCTAAAACTTCTATTTTATTTAAGATTGTTTTACCATTGACCTTCTTAATCAATCGTCACCAAATAACTTGGTTCAATAGCTAATCAATGATCCCAATTGATCGTGAAATAATACCACACACTCAAAAATTGATTGACATTGATTTTCAATCAATATGTGCATTCCATAGACAATGAATGGTCCAATCAAATGTCAATTTATGCCTCAATGAACAAATTAAATGTTGATCCTTATCAATCAAATCAAACATTGCACCTTCAAAAATTGATCAACTATCAACTAATTGCTAATGACCAATTAACATTCAATGGTTGATGACCCAAGTCCATTTGGGGAAAGCTGTAGTATTTTATAAAACTGGTTGTAAAGCTGATGCAGGAAATCAACTTTTAAAAAAATTATTGTGGGTGTTAAAATATTTTCTATTTTTTTAAAATTTAAACAATAATTTTCTAATAGTTGCCACCTATGTAGCACGGACACTCTTAGAAATGACAGCGTGCAATGTTCGCCAATATGCGTCCGATAAGCTTGCCAAATGATGGACATGGGCTCAAACATGTCCGAATAAAATATTAATTTAAAAAAAACCGTCACTTGTGTCTACAAATTTTAAAATAATAATAATAAAATCTAATTTCTAAATAGGGTTGTTTGTTTTTTTGGGGAATTTACATACATAACACACAATTCTTATGTATTTACATATCTAATATCTAAACTTCAATTTTTTCATATATAACACCCTAATCTTCAATATCACATCAAAAATATCACTTTATTCACTTTTTAAAAGTGAAATGTACCTTTTTAAGCATAGAAAAATATAGAAAAGTAAATATCCAATTTTAGGTGTTAGATATGTAAATATATAAGAATTGTGTAGTATGTATGTAAATCCCCCTTATTTTTTTCGTGAATTCTTGTGTGACCTGAAAGTTGGCACCCTTTCATTCGTGCGTGAGAAGGCTAGGGTTTGCTTCCAAGTTGCGAGGATCGTGAAGCATTGCTAACTTCTCCTCCCTCCCTCAAGAACTCCTTCATCGCCTTCATCGACGGCTCCACTTGCAAGGATCGACTCGTGAGGCAACGCCTTCACCGACCTACCTTAGTCTACATCCGCACCTCTATTTCAAGTCAAAAAATAAAGCTTGCAGCAACAAAAGTTTCTAGCCTTCTTCTATTTGCTGGGTAATCATTTTCCTACCTCCTCAAATCCCTACACAATGTGTTTATGTGGCAATTATCTAAACTGTGATCTTCCATATGTTGCTATTCTCAAGGGAACAATTTCCATCATTTGTGTGAACAAGTCTCATACAATTTTATTAGATCCATCTTGCTACTTGTTTTTATTACATTATATAGCATTACATATGCTGAAATCAATTTTGCATTAGCTAAAAAAATTTTTAGTGGCTAAAATCCCATATTTGTGAAACTGATTTGCTGAAATTGCATTTGCTAATTCCCCATTGTTGAAATTAAAGTTTTTGCATTTATTATATTAATCTTTCATCTCCTAAAATTAAAATTTCTAATTTGATAAAATTATATATGTGCTAAAATTAAATTTTCATTTATTAAATCTACTTTATTCATTAGATGAATTTAACTGTGCTGAAATTAGTTCACTCTTTTTTAGATTGCAAAATAGTAAAATATATTTTTCATTTATTGATTTTGCAATATATTATTACTTATAAAAATGGATCTAGTAAAACACAGATTGATTATTTTCTGATAAGAAAAATAGATTATTTAGATTGTAAAGATTGTAAGATCATTCCAAGTGCAAATTTAAGTACCCAACAACGATTGTTACTTTTAGATTTTAAGATGAAAGATTGTAAGAGGAAAAATAAATCAAATTATTGTCTTAAGATTTGATAGAGATACTTAAAGGACATAAATAAAAATATTTTTAAGAGCAAGCTACAAGAGATTAGATTTTGGGATGTTCATAAGGAAGCTAATGTTATGTGGAAAAAATAGCAATCAAATTACAAGTTGCTAAAGATGTGCTTAGAGAATCAAAAGGAAAAGCTTCTTTTAATAAGAATAGTTGGTGGTGGAATCAGAGTGTGCAAAAAAAGATAAGAAGTAAAAAGCATTGTTATAAAACTTGATTTAGTAAAAAACAGAGAATTGGGAAAGATATAAAGTGGCATAGAGATTCTAAGAAAGCAATATATGATGCAAAAAAATTTAGCTTTTAGTGATTTATACAATAGATTAGATACCAAAGAAGGTGAAAAATATATGTATAAGTTAACCAACCAAAGAGATAGGAGAAGTAAAGACATAGGTCAAGTGAGGTATATTAAGGATGAAAATAATAAAGTGTTTTTCTTAGAAAAGGATATTGAAAATAAATGGAAGAGATATTTTGATAAACTTTTCAATGAAGGATCTGAAAGTACGATTGATTTTAGCATCCTTAATACCTTAACCAAAAATAGAAAATTTCATTTTTATCATCGTATCAGTAAATCTAAAGTTAGAGAAGCTTTAAAGAAAATGAAATGTGAAAAAACAACCTCATAATATTCAATAGAAGTGTGGAAATTTTTAGAAGATCAAGGAATTTCTTGGCGTACAAATCATTTTAATATTATTTTAAAGACTAAAAAGATGTCAGATGAGTGGAGAAAGAGGTCGTTGGTTCCTATATTTAAGAATAAAGATGATGCACAAGAGTGTGCAAATTATAGAGGAATTAAGTTAATGTATCATACATTAAAATTATGGGAGAGAGTAATTGAGCATAAGTTATGATGTGATACAAAAGTTTATCATAATCAGTTTGGTTTCATGCTAGGTAGATCTACTATGGATGCTATACATTTGTTAAGAGGTTTGATGGAGAAGCATAGAAAAAGTAAGGAGGATCTACATATGATATTTATTGATTTAGAGAAAGCTTATGATAAAGTTTCAAGAGATGTTCTTTGGAGAACTCTAGAACAAAAAGGAGTTAATATTGGTTATATTCAAGTCATTAAGGATATGTATACTAGAACTGTTACTTGTGTCCAAACACATGGAGGATTGACAAAATATTTTCCTATTTCAGTTGGATTACATCAAGGATCAGCTTTAAGCCCTTATCTTTTTTACTTTAGTTATGGATGTTCTTACTAGGCATTTACAAGAAGATGTACCTTGGTGTATGCTTTTTGCTGATGTCATTCTTCTTGTTGATAAGACTAGAGAGGGAGTCCAAAAGAAACTTGAATTATGGAGGTCAACTTTAGAGTCTAAAGGTTTTCATTTAACTAGGTCTAAAATTGAATATATGGAGTGTAATTTTAGTTGTAGAAGTTCTAGTGGTAGTGTTGTGACATTAGGTGAACAAGTCATTAATAAGAGTGAGCGATTCAGATATTTAGGCTCTATTATTCAAAATGATGGTGAAATAGATGGAGATGCTATTAGTAGAATTCAAGTTGGATGGTTGAAGTGGAGGAATGCATCTGGCCTATTGTGTGATAGAAAAGTTCCACTTAAACTTAAGGGAAAACTTTATAAAATGGTGGTAAGACCTGAAATGACTTATGGTGCAGAATATTGGTCAATAAAAGATAAGCATAAGACTAAGTTAAGTGTTACAGAGATGAGGATGCTTAGGTGGATGAGTGGCTTTACTCTTAGAGATAGAATGCAAAATGAGTATGTTCGGGAAAAAGTTGGAGTAGCTCCAATGGAAAATAAGATTAGAGAGAGTCATCTTAGATGGTTTGGCCACACAAAGCATTGGTCGTCCGATGACCCGGTTAGGAGAGTAGATGTATTAGATTTGTCTTATGTTAATAAAGGTAGAGGTAGACCTAAAAAGACTTGGTTAAGATGTATAAAAAATGACCATAGTATACTTGAATTAAATGAAAATTTGACACATAATATGACACAATGGAGATGAAGGATTCTTGTAGCTGACCCCATTTAGTGGGATAATGGCTTCTTGTTGTCGTTGTTGTTGTTGTAAACTCAAAATTATTAGGAAATTGTAGATATTTGATTGTCCCCTAAATTTTAAGTTTGAAACTCAACCCCTAATGTTTAAGAGATATAATGATTGTCATGATTGTCTTTCTTCATTTATCAATTTCAAATCGCTTAATATACCTAGCCTCAATGAAAAAAAAGTATATCCCTAGCACATCAAATCACTTCGCAACTCTTAAAGTTACTTAGTTTTCCCTCACTTTATAAAAGAATCTATCTTTACCACCTTAACTCATTTATTAATTCCATTTTATTTAGCTACCCCACCTTTATATTTAACAAGATCATCGTGACCACCTCCCCTCTAGCTTGATCAAAATAATATGTCAATTTATCTTGCTTCTCATGGGTGATTGAAGATTATCTTTGTCCTCATGTTTAATAGAAAGATTATCTTGATCGCCTTTAGATGCTTTCTAACATTAGGTTGGTCCTCTTACCACTCTATATTTAAAAAAGAAAGACTTCTAATCACTTTTAATCATTAATCGACTCATGGTCATTCAATCTATCACTTATATTGAAAAGAAATATTATCATAATTATTGCATATCATATATGTACATACCAAATCTAGACCATTTAGTACATCCCATCTATTTGTTTTTAAAAAGTAATAATTTGTCTCTTTTTGTCAATCAACTTATCTCTAATTATTTATCGACTTGGTTAGTCCACCTTTAAAAGAAGGCTATTCTAATTGCCATTAATCACTTGCTGACTTTATGTCATTTATTTTACCTCCTCAATTCTAAAGAAAATTTATCATGATTTTTCCTTAATTTTTGCATAACTCGAGGCTTTTTAGTACTCTCCTTAAATTTAAAACTGGTAGGATTGTCTCGTTCACCTCCAATCACCCACCAAATCAAGATTATTTAATGCATTGCTCAATTAATGAGTGAATAATATTTTGACATTCTCCAATTGCCTCTTAACTTCAAGTCATTTGTCCACCCTTTCATACCATAAAAGTAATAATCTTTTATAAGCCTCAAAATTTAATAATGTATTGATTGTAGCAAACATTCTTTATAAATAGTAGTAATTTTTCTATAGTACGACTTAATGATTCATGTATGTCAACCATTGGAGATTCATGCCAATTAATTCAAGATATTCAAGATGAAACATTTGAAGGATCAAAAACCTAAATGATAATTTTAAGCATTTATTTTAAATTTTAGAAATAATTTATTTAGTGAAGCTTAAAAAACTAACTTGCAATATAAACATGTATAGCCTAATTCAAAAAGTAATAAAAAAAAATCAAATTGTAGTTTAAAATTTTAAAAATCACTTTTTGATCATCATAAGATCATAACATTTAGATCATAGTATGTCATGGTGCCTCCAAAGGTATAAAGTTAAGAATTGTCTTATACATTTGTAACAATAGCTAACTTGATAATATGATTCTCTCATCTTATTTGTTAATTTCTATTTTGATCTCAATAATTTATCAAATTCATTTTAGATGTCAATAAAATTTAAAAAGTATAAAATAGTGATACGAAATCCATTTTAATATACAATAAAACAATTTATGTAATTATTAATCAATTTTTTGTTTTAAAATAAATAAAATATATTATAATCTATTAAAGAGAATATATATATATATATATATATATATATATATATATATATATATATATATATATATATATATAAGAGATTTACATATATATCACACAATTCTTATATCTTTATATATAGATAACACTTCAATTTTCAATATCATATAAAAATATCATCATCATTTATTTTTAAAAAGTTAAGAGGTTTTTGAGATCAATTTTGTTGTATTTTTTATTTTTATTTTTATGTTATTTTTAATAATATGTTTATTTGATATATTTTTATGTGCTTTTATTTTTTATTTTTAAATATAAATAACATTATTTTAAAAAATATTCAAAATATCTAAAAAGAATAATTATCATCAAATATATTTTAATTTGAAACAAAACATTAATATAATTAAATATAAATATAAAAAATATAAAAAAATAAAAGTGAGTCCAAATAATTTTTAAATGTATCTTTTTTTTTAAATATAAGTTAGCATTAGATAAGTACATATATAAATGTGCAAAGGTTTAATGAGCGCTCCACTCATGGAATCGAAAGGAAAGTAAATTCAGAGAAAGAGACAACAAGCCCACGACTGTCCATAAATATAAATATATATATATATATATATATATCTCTCTCTCTGTGTGTGTGTGTGTGCGTGTGTGTGTGTGCGCTCCATCGTGTCCCGAACGCCTCCCCCGTTTCGTGATCAGGAAGAAAAGATCTCGACCATGCTTCCTCAATATCTCTCTGTTGAGGTAAATTTGTTATGCTCATCGACAACATTGTTCACTGATCTTTGTAACTCACATTAGTTCTATTATCTGCAATCGGTGTTATTATGAGGTGTAAGTAGAGGAAGCAAATGAATTCCCTGTTCTTTTTTCTTTTTTTCTGTTCTTATTGGAAGTTATAGAGGTTTTAGAACCTTTCAATGCTTTCCATGTTTCCCCTGTTCCCTATTTTCAATGCAGAGTCAATTCACCTTGATGTGCATAGCGGTTCTTTAAAATCTATGAATAGATAATCTTCCTTTTATATAGCCCGCTCATTTTTGGAATTTTTTGTTATTGTCTAGTCGTTGCAGGTTATAAGTAGGATCCTCTTCCTTCCAAGTTCGCAGCTTTTATTTCATTATGATGAAGCCACCACATCGCTTCATCGTGCTATTCCTCTTCCTCTGTTTGGCTTCCCACGCCATGAGCCTTACCTTTTCATGGCCCTTCTCATCGTCCCCTCCTCCCCCTCCTCGTATGGATAGACAACTTAGCGAGGACTTTTAGTTATTATTATTTATTATTAGTTTAGTTATTAGGGTTATTTATTATTATTATTTATTATTAGTTTATTAGTTATTAGTTTATTAATTTATTTTAGTTATTATTATTAGTTTATTAGGTTATTAGTTTTAGTTTATTAGTATTATTATTTAGTTTTATTAGTTTTTTAGTTTAATTATTATTTAGTTAATAGTTTTTAGTTATTAGTTAGTTATTATTAGTTATTAGTTTATTTTTATTATTTAGTTATTAGTTTAGTTATTTTTAATTTATTATTATTAGGTTTTAGTTTTATTATTTAGTTATTTATTAGTTTAGTTTTATTAGTTTTAGTTTAGTTTAGTTATTATTATTATTATTAGGTTTTATTAGTTTATTAGTTTTAGTTACTTTATTAGTTATTAGTTTAGTTTTATTAGTTATTAGTTATTAGTTATTATTAGTTTTTATTATTATTAGTTTTAGTTTAGTTATTTTTTTAGTTTGTTATATTAGTTTTAAATTTATTATGTTTTTAGTTATTATTAGTTATTATTAGTTTTATTATTTATTTATTTTTTATTATTTAGTTTATTAGTTATTAGTTAGTTATTATTAGTAAGTTTATAATTATTAATTATTAGTTTTTATTTAGTTTTATTAGTTATTATTATTATTAGTTTTAATTATTCTTTATTATTATTATTATTTAGTTATCAGTTATTAGTTTTAGTTATTAGTTATTATTAGTTTTTATTAGTTATTATTAGTTTATTAGTTTATTAGGTCTTATATTTAGTTTTATTATTATTATTATTAGTTTTTATTAGTTAATAGTTATTAGTTATTGGTTTTAGTTTTTTAGTTTATTATTATTTAGTTTTATTAGTTTTAGTTAGGTTCATTATTTAGTATATTAGTTAGTTTTATTACTTTAGCTATTATTAGTTTAGTTTATTATTAACTATTTAGTTTATGTTATTAATTATTAGTATTTATTTATTATTAACTATTTAGTTAGTTTTATTAGTTTAGCTATTATTAGTTTATTTTATTATTAACTATTTAGTTTTTTTTTGGAGTTTATTACTAGCTATTATTAGTCATTTTAATATTAGCTTCATTAGCTTTTAGTTTATTATTTAGTTATTATTAGTAATTTATTTATTATTAGTTTATTAGTTTTTAGTTTAGTTAGTTTACTTAGTTTTTTTATTAGTTTTTAATTATTAATTTATTATTATTATTATTAGGTTTTTAGTTATTAGTTATTAGTCATTAGTAAGTTCTAGTTAGTTTTTTAGTTTATTAGTTAGTTTTTTTAGTTGTTAGTTAGTTATTATTATTATTATTATTAATTAGTTATTAATTTAATATTTTAGTTATTAATTTATTAGTTAATTACTTTATTAGTTATTAGTTAGTTTTGTTTATTAGGTTTTATTAGTTTTTATTAGTTATTTAGGTTTTAGTTTAGTTTAGTTTTTATTTGGTTTAGTTATTAGTTATTTTATTATTAGTTTATTAGTTTTATTATTATTATTATTTATTAGTTTTAGTTTTATTTGTTTTTTTAGTTTTTTTTTATTTGTTATTAGTTTTTATTAGCTATTAGTTTAGTTAGGTATTAGTTTTAGTTTATTAGTTTTATTTAGTTATTAGTTTTTATTAGGTTATAAATTTTATTGTTTGTTAGTTTTAGTTTTATTAGTTAGTTAGTTATTTATTTATTAGTTATTTATTTGTTTAGTTTTATTAGTTAGTTTAGTTATTTAGTTATATTTATTAGTTATTAGTTTATTTATTTAGTTTATTATTATTAGTTCTTTAGTTTTATTATTAGTTATTATTTAGTTATTTTAGTTTATTTTAGTTTACTTTAGTTTTTATTAGTTTATTATTTTAGTTATTAGTTATAAGTTATTATTATTATTAGTTTTAATTATTATTTTATTTATTATTAGTAGTTTAGTTATTATTAGTTAGTTATTTTGTTATTATTAGTTTATTATTTTTATTAGTTATTAGTTTTACTTATTTGTTATTAGTTTAGTTGTTTAGTTAAATAGTTTATTATTATTAGTTATTAGTTTATTTTTTCTTATTATTTAGTTAGTTTAGTTTAGTTTTTATTAGTTATTTTTAGTTAGTTATTAGTTAATTATTTTAATTATTAGTTATAAGTTATTATTATTGTTAGTTTTAGTTATTATTTTGTTTATCATTATTAGTTTAGTTATTATTAGTTAATTATTTAGTTAGTTATTTGTTTATTATTTTTATTAGTTATTAGTTTGTTATTTATTAGTTATTTAGTTTATTAGTTTGATATTTTTAATTATTTTATTATTAGTTTATTTATTTTTTATTATTAGCTATTATTATTATTATTATTAGTTTAGTTATTACTAGTCATTAGTTTAGTTAGTTATTTAGTTTTAGTTTATTAGTTTTTTATTTTAGTTATTAGTTATTAGTTATTATTAATTACTTTTATTATTATTGGTTTATTAGTTAGTTAGTTTAGTTAATATTATTAGGTTTAGTTTACTATTATTAGTTTTATTTATTAACATTTCTAGTTTTATTATTATTAGTTATTTTTGCTAGTTTTATTAGTTATTAAGTTTTATTAGTTTTAGTTATTTATTATTAGTTATTAGTTTTCTTAAGTTTTTAGTTTTCTTAGTTATTTATTATGTTTAGTTCTAGTTTTATTAGTTTATTATTATTATTAGTTATTTATTATTAGTTATTATTAGTTTAATTAGTTATTATTAGTTTATTAGTTAGCTAGTTATTATTATTATTATTATTATTAGTGTTTAGTTTATTATTAGTTAGTTATTTATTTTATGAGTTTTAGTTATTAGTTATTATTATTAGTTTTAGTTATTATTATTATTATTATTAGTTTAGTTTATTAGGTTAGTTATTAGTTAGTTATTAGTTTTTTATTTATTATTGTTATTATTATTATTATTATTATTATTATTAGTTATTAATTATTATTATTATTATTATTAGTTAATTTTATTTTATTTTATTTAGTTTTTTAGTTATTATTAGTTTATTAGTTAGTTAATTTTATTAGTTTAATTAGTTAGTTTAGTTTACTTATTAGTTTATTAGTTTTATTAGTTTTTAGTTTATTATTATTAGTTATTTTTAGTTTTTATTATTAGTTACTTATTATTATTAGTTAGGTTATTTTATTAGTTATTAATTTTTGATTTCTATTATTAATTAGTTATTTAGATATTTATTAGTTTTATTATTTAGTTTATTATTTTAGTTTATTAGTTTTTAGTTTATTTATTAGTTTTAGTTTATTAGTTTAGATTATTAGTTATTAGTTATTAGTTTTAATTATTAAGTTTTAGTTATTAGTTTTATTAGCTTTATTATATTATTATTAGTTTGTTACTTTTATTTTATTAGTTTAGTTATTTAGGTTTATTAGTTTATTATTATTATTATTATTGTTTATTATTAGGTTAGTTTTTATTAGTTTTTAGTTATTAGTTTAGTTATTTAGTAATTATTTTAATTTTAGTTATTAGTTTTTTAGGTTTTAATAGTTTAGCTATTAGTTATTAGTTAGTTTAGTTACTTTTTATTTCAATTATTAGTTTAGTTATTAGTTACTATTAGTTATAGTTTATTAGTTATTAGATAGGTTATTAGTTAGTTATTATTTAGTTATTATTAGTTTTATTTAGTTATTAGTGATTAATTTTATAAGTTATTGATTAATTAGTTAGTTATTGGTTATTATTACTAGTTTATTTGTTTATTATTAGTTATTAGTTATTAGTTTACTTAGTTTTTTAGTCATTATAATTTAGTAGTTTTTGTTATTAGTTTTTAGTTTAATTATTTAGTTTATTAGTTATTTAGTTAGTTTTATTATTAGGTTTATTTTATAGTTATTAGTTTTTTATTAGTTATTAGTTTTATTAGTTTAGTTATTTAGTTTAGTTAGTTATTTTATTAGTTGGTTAGTTAGTTATTTAGTTTAGTTAGCTTATTATTTGGTTTAGTTATTAGTTTTTGATTTATTAATTAGTTTTTAGTTATTATTTATTTATTTATTTATTAGTTTATTATTATTAGGTTTTTTAGTTATTATTTAGTTAGTTATTATCAGTTGGTTATTAGTTTACTATTAGTTTATTAGTTTAGTTATTAGTTATTATTTATTAGTTTTTATTGGTTAGTTATTAGTTTATTTATTATTTAGGTTTAGTCAATTTTAGTTATTAGTTAGTTTTTACTTTTTATTAGTTATTAGTTAGTTTTATTAGTTATTATTATTATTAGTTTTTTGTTTGTTTAGTTTTATTATTTATAATTAGTTAGTTAGTTAGTTATTTTATTTAGTTTTATTAGTTATTAGTTTTTAGTTATTATTATTAATTTTTTTTGTTTAGTTTATTAGTTAGTTATTAGTTATCAGTTTAGTTATTAGTTTATTAGTTAGTTTTAGTTTAGTTGGTTATTTATTATTAGTTTTTAGTTTTTTTATTATTAGTTAGTTAGTTTATTTATTAGTTTATTAATTATTAGTTGTTATTAGTTAGTTATTTAGTTTAGTTATTATTAGTTATTATTTAATTAGTTTTTAGTTTATTATTAGGTTTTAGTTTTTAGTTAGTTTTATTTTATTAGTTATTATTATTATATTATTTTATTATTAGTTAATTGTTTGTTAGTTTTTATTAGTTTATTATTTTTATTATTAGTTATTATTATTAGTTATTAGTTTATTTTTTTATTTAGTTATTATTTAATTTTACTTTTTTAGTTTTATTAGTTATTTAGTTATTAATTTTATTAGTTTATTAGTTTTATTATTTTTATTAATTTGTTTATTTATTTATTTAGTTATTAGTTTATTAGGTTTTAGTTAGTTTAGTTATTTAGTTATATTAAGTTTATTATTAGTTATTTTAGTTTTTTATTTAGTTTTTTATTAGTTCCATTATTTAGTTTTTTTTTATTAGTTATTAGTAATTATTACTTATTATTAGTTATTAGCTTTTAGTTTATTAGTTAGTTAGTTATAAGCTATTATTTATTTTACTATTAGTTTAGTTATCAGTTTTTTAGTTTAGTTAGTTATTTATTAATTTAGTTTTTATTATGTATTAGTTAGTTATTATTATTAGTTTTAGCTATTATTAATTAGGTTTTAATTAGTTTATTATTAGTTATTAGTTATTAGTTATAGTTAGGTTAGTTATTTATTAGCTATTATTATTAGTTTTATTAGTTATTAAGATTAGTTATTATTATTATTAGTTTTAGTTTATTTGTTTATTAGTTCATTACTTTTTTAGGCTTTGTTACTACTTAGTTTAGTTAGTTTTATTAGTTATTAGTTTAGTTATTTAGTTTCTTATTATTAGTTAGTTTATTAGCTAGTTAGTTTGATTTATTATTATTATTATTATTATTATTATTATTATTATTATTAGTTTATTAGTTTAGTTAGTTTTATTAATTTTTAGTTTTTATTTAGTTTTTAGTTTTTTAGTTTATTATTAGTTTATATTATTAGGTTTTATTAGTTATTAGTTATTATTGGTTATTATTATTTTTGTTAGGTTATTAATTTATTAGTTATTATTAAGTTATTAGTTTAGTTATTATAGTTTATTAGTTATTTAATTTATTTATTAAATATTTATTAGTTATTATTTTTTTGGTTTTCTTAGTTATTATTATTATTATTATTATATTATTATTATATTATTATTATTATTCTTAGTTCAGTTATTATTTAGTTATTAATTTATTAGTTTTTAGTTTATTAACTTTATTAGTTTTTTAGTTTATTAGTTTAGGTTATTTTTAGTTATTAATTTTATTAGTTTATTATTAGTTATTATTTAGTTTTATTAGTTTTATTTAATATATCTAGTTATTATTATTAGTTATTATTTTATTAGTTTATTAGTTATTAGTTTAGTTATTAGTTTATTAGGCTTATTATTAGTTTTTATTAGTTAGTTAGTTAGTTTATTTTTCTTTTATTTATTAGTTTATTAGTTTATTAGTTAAGTTTTCTGGTTAGTTGTTAGTTATTAGTTTTATTAGTTAGTTATATATTATTAGTTTTGCTTTATTAGTTATTTAATTATTAGGTTTAGTTAGATATTATTAGTTATTAGTTATTAGTTTATTAGTTTGTTAGTTTATTTAGTTTTTATTAATTATTAGTTATTATTATTAATTATTAATTTACTTATTAGTTATTAGTTTTTAGTTTTTGTTATTATTAGCTTTAGGTTTAGGTTTAGTTATTAGTTAGTTATTAGTTTTATTAGTTTATTATTATTAGTTTAGCTTTTATTAGTTTATTATTTTTAGTTATCAGTTTTATTAGTTTAGTTATTAATAATTATTAGTTTAATTATTTATTTAGTTATTATTATTAGTTATTAGTTAGTTAATTTCAATTTTAGTTAGTCTTTATTAGTAATTAGTTTTGTTTGTTTTAATAGTTTATTAGTTATTTTTAGTTATTATTTATTAGTTATTTCGTTTATTAGTTTATATTATTATTATTATTTATTTTAATTTTTTATTATTACTTATTACTTAGTTTAGTTATTATTTAATTATTATTTAGTTATTAGTTAGTTAGTTTTTATTAGTTTAGTTATTATTTATTAGTTATTATGAGTTAGTTTATTATTTAGTTTATTTAGTTTTTAGTTTATTTGGTTTAATTTTTATTTTAGTTAGTTAGTTTATTATTATTAAGTTTTAGTTTATTATTTTTTAGTTTTTTTATTAGGTTTAGTTTTGTTGTTTAGTTATTATTAGCTAGTTATTAATATTATTAATTAATTAATTAATTTTAATTTTATTAGTTATTAGTTATTATTTATTATTAATTATATTATTAGTTATTTAGTTATTAGTTTTTAGTTATTATTATTAGTTTATTAGGTTATTTAGCATTTTGTTAGTTAGTTATTTAGTTTTTAGTTATTAGTTAGTATTAGTTTAGTATTTTTGGGTTAGTTTTAGCTAGTTATTACTTAGTTTTATTAATTAGTAGTTATTAGTTTAGGTTATTAGTTTATTAGTTTAGTTATTGGTTTAGTTATTGGTTATTTGTTATTAGTTTAGTTTAGTTTTATTAATTTATTATTATTTCTTATTATTAGTTAGTTAATTAGTTATTAGTTATATTAGTTTAGGTTTAGTTAGTTATTATTAATTGGTTAGTTATTATTTAGTTATTAGTTAGTTATTATTAGTTAGTTTATTATTAGTTATTAGTTTATTAGTTAGTTATTAGTTATTAGTTTTTAGCTTGTTTTATTATTATTATTATTAGTTTTAGTTTTAAGTTATTATTAGTCAGTTAGTTTATTAGTTACTAGTTATTAGTTTTATTCGTCTAGTTAGTTAGTTATTATAAGTTATTAGTTTACTTTTTTTATTTGTTAGTTTATTATTATTATTAGTTTAGTTTAGTTTATTTATTATTAGTTATTAGTTTTTTAGTTAGTTTTTATTAGTTATTAGTTTAATTAATTATTAGTTTAATTAATTATTAGTTTAATTATTATTAGTTATTTCTTAGTTAATAGTTAGTTATTTAGTTAGTTAGTTTTACTAGTTACTTTTTTAGTTTATTATTAATTATTAGTTATTATTATTTAGTTAGTTATTAGTTTATTTATTTAGATATTTTTTAGTTTATTAGTTTTAGTTATTAGTAATTAGTGTTTAGTTTTATTAGTTATTTAGTTTATTATTAGTTAGCTTTTTTATTAGTTATGAGTTATTATTAGTTATTATTAGTTAGTCAATTTTAGTTATTAGTTATTAGTTATTTAGTTATTATTAGTTTTAGTTATTTAGTATATTAGTTTAGTTATTTATTTAGTTAGTAGTATATTAGTTTATTAATTTAGTTATTATTAGTTATAAGGTTTATTAGTTAGTTATTTTATTATTATTATTATTAGTTTATTAGTTTTTATTAGTTTTATTATTTATTAGTTATTATTAGTTATTATTATTAGTTAGTTATTTAGTTTAGTTTATTAGTTATTTTTGGTTATTGGTTATTGTTAGTTAGTTATTATTGTTAGTTTTTTTGTTATTTAGTTATTAATTATTAGTTATTATTAGTTATTAGTTTATTAGTTTATTAGTTATTATTAATTATTAGTTATTTTAGTTATTATTATTTATTATTACTTACTAGTTTTAGTTAGTTTTTTTGTTAGTTATTATAGTTTTTATTATTAGTTATTATTAGTTTTAGGTTAATTATTTAGTTAGTTAGTTATTATTATTATTTATTATTTATCAATTATTAGTTAATTAGTTTTTAAATTTTTATTTAGTTTTTATTAGTTATTAGTTTAGTTATTATTAGTTAGTTTTTAGTTTATTTATTAGTTTTATTACTAGTTAGTTATTTATTATTATTTTTAGTTATTAGTTAGTTCTTAGTTATTATTAGTTTATTTTAGTTAGTTTAGTTTTATTAGTTAGTTATTATTATTAGTTTTAGTTAGTTTTTATTAGTTATTTAGTTTAGTTAATACTTTTTTTTGTTTTTTTTTGTTTTTATTGTAATTTATTAGTTTAGTTATTAGTTTAGTTTTATTATTATTATTATTAGTTATTAGGTTTTCATATTTGTTTTATTAGTTTTAATAGTTATTATTAGTTAGTTAGTTTTAGTTAGGTTATTTATTTGTTAATTATTATCAGTTATTAGTTACTAGTTTTAGTTATTTATTATTTAGTTTTATTTGTTTATTATTAGTTTTTATTAGTTATTATTTATTTTATATAGTTTTATTTTTTATTATTATTTGGTTTATTATTTAGTTAGTTTTTAGTTTAGTTATTAGGTTTAGTTTTTAGTTAGATATTTTATTTATTAGTTTATTAGGTTTTATTATTTAGTTATTTTTTTTAGTTATTTAGTTTAGTTATGTTTTATTAGTTTTATTATTAGGTTTATTTTTTATTTTTATTATTAGTTTTATTAGTTAGTTATATTATTATTAGTTAGTTTAGTTATTAGTTATTTAGTTAATTTTTATTAGTTTTAGTTATTTAGTTATTAGGTTTTATTTAGTTATTAGTTTTAGTTATCAATATGTTAGTTTAGTTTTTTTATTTTTATTAATTATTATTAGTTATTTAGTTTAGTTAGCTATTAGTTAGTTATTTATTATTTAGTTATTTGGTTATTAGTTATTATTGTTTTTATTATTAGTTATTAGTTTAGCTATTATTAATTATTTATTAGTTTAGTTTGTTATTATTATTATTATTATTAGTTTATTAGTTAGTTTATTATTACTAGTTATTTATGAGTTTGTTAGTTTATTAATTTTATTATTAGTTATTTGTTAGTTAATAGTTTAGTTAGTATTAGTCTATTAATTTTAGTTAGTTATTAGTTTATTAGTTTATAGTTATTATTAGTTTTTAAGTTTTTATTAGTTAGTTATTATTTAGTTATTTATGTATTATTATTTATTAGTTTAGTTTTAGTTTAGTTAGTTATTATTAATTTATTATTAGTTATTACTTATGTTATTTTAGTTATTAAATTTTAGTTATTATTAGTTGGTTTAGTTAATTATTATTAATTAATTATTTCTTAGTTAGTTATTAGTTAATTTAGTTTACTAGTTTTAGTTTAGTTAGTTAGTTATTATTATTAGTTTTTTTGGTTTTATTTTTATTTAGTTAGTTAGTTTTAAGTTTATTAGTTAGTTTAGTTTTATTAGTTTTATTTTATGCATTATTATTATTTTATTAGTTATTAATTATTAGTTTTAGGTTTAATTAGTTATTATTAGTTTAGTATTTAGGTTTTTATTAGTTATTAGTTTAGTTTTTTAGTTATTTATTTTGTTATTATTTGTTAGTTATTAGTTTAGGTTCTTATTATTAGTTAATTACTAGTTATTAGGTTATTTTTAGTTTTAGTTATTTAGTTATTAATTATTAATTATTATTAATTATTATTAATTAGTTATTATTAATTCATTTTATTATTAGTTTTAGTTAGTTTAACTACTTATTTAATATTTAGTTTGGTTATTTTTAGTTTATTAGTTTATTAGTTATTAGTTATTAGTTATTAGTTTTTAGTTAGTTATTAGTATAGTTATTAGTTTAGTTATTAGTTATTAGTTTATTGGTTTTATTATTTTTGGTTATTTGGTTATTATTATTGGTTATTATTAGCTATTTATTATTAGTTATTATTATTTTTTGGTTATTATTTATTTAGTTTTTATTTATTATTTTATTTGTTTAGTTTATTAGTTTATTAGTTTAGTTAGTTTTTATTAGTTATTAATTTTTATTAGTTATTAGTTTTTATTAGTTATTAGATTAATTAATTATTAGTTTGATTAGTTATTAGTTAATTTAGTTTTTATTAGTTAGTTTATTTAGTTATTATTTAGTTTAGTTACATATTATTAGTTATTAATTTATTAGTTTTTTAGTTTAGTTATTATTATTATTATTATTATTATTATTTAGTTATTATTTGTTTAGTTAGTTATTTAGTTATTATTTAAGTTTTAAGTTTATTAGTTTATTATTATTAGTTAGTTATTAGTTTATTAGTTTAAATTAGTTATTTATTTAGTTAGTTATTATTAATTATTAGTTATTTAATTGTTAGTTAGTTATTAGGTTTAGTTATTAGTTATTTTGGTAAGTTAGTTTATTTAGTTTTAAGAGAATGAAAATCTAATTTAAGTTAGTAATCAATTTATTAATTAGTTTTATTTTATTAGTTATTATTATTATATTATTTTATTATTAGTTTTTATAAGTTTATTATTTTATTATTAGTTATTATTATTAGTTATTAGTTTAGTTTTTTAGTTAGTTATTATTTAGTTTTAGTTTTTTAGTTTTAGTTATTTAGTTATTAATTTTATTAGTTTATTAGTTTTATTATTTTTATTAATTTGTTTATTTGTTTATTTAGTTATTAGTTTATTAGGTTTTAGTTAGTTTAATTATTTAGTTGTATTAGGTTTATTATTAGTTATTTTAGTTTGATTTATTTAGTTTATTAGGTTTTATTTAGTTTTTTTAGTAGTTATTAGTAATTATTAATTATTATCAGTTATTATTTTAGCTTTTAGTTTATTACTTAGTTAGTTATTAGTTATTATTTATTTTATTATTACTTTAGTTATTAGTTTTTTAGTTTTATTAGTTATTTATTAGTTTAGTTTTCATTAAGTATTAGTTAGTTATTATTAGTTTTAGCTATTATTAGTTAGTTTTTAATTAGTTTATTATTAGTTATTAGTTATTAATTTTAGTTAGGTTAGTTATTTATTAGCTATTATTATTAGTTTTATTAGTTATTAAGATTAGTTATTATTATTATTAGTTTTAGTTTATTAGTTTATTAGTTCATTACTTTTTTAAGTTTTATTACTACTTAGTTTATTTAGTTTTATTAGTTATTAGTTTAGTTATTTAGTTTATTATTATTAGTTAGTTTATTAGCTAATTAGTTTAGTTATTATTATTATTATTATTATTATTATTATTATTATTATTAGTTATTAGTTTATTAGTTTAGTTAGTTTTATTCATTTTTAGTTTTTATTTAGTTTTTAGTTTTTTAGGTTATTATTAGTTTATATTATTAGGTTTTATTAGTTATTAGTTAGTTTTAGTTATTTGTTATTATCAGTTTTCTTATTTTTATTAGGTTATTAGTTCATTAGTTATTATTTAGTTATTAGCTTAGTTATTATTAGTTTATTAGTTATTTAATTTATTTATTAAATATTTATTAGTTAGTTATTTTTTGTTTTCTTAGTTATTTATTATTATTATTATTATTATTCTTAGTTTAGTTATTATTTAGTTATTAATTTATTAGTTTTTAGTTTATTAACTTTCTTAGTTTTTTAGTTTATTAGTTTAGGTTATTTTTATTTATTAATTTTATTAGTTAATTATTAGTTATTATTTAGTTTTTATTAGTTTTATTTAATATATCTAGTTATTATTAGTAGTTATTATTTTATTAGTTTATTAGTTATTAGTTTAGTTATTAGTTTATTAGGTTTATTATTAGTTTTTATTAGTTAGTTATTTAGTTTATTTTTCCTTTATTTATTAATTTATCAGTTTATTAGTTAGGTTTTCTGGTTAGTTGTTAGTTATTAGTTTTATTAGTTAGTTATATATTATTAGTTTTACTTTATTAGTTATTTAATTATTAGTTTAGTTAGATATTATTAGTTATTAGTTATTAGTTTATTAGTTTGTTAATTTATTTAGTTTTTATTAATTATTAGTTATTATTATTAGTTATTAATTTACTTATTAGTTATTAGTTTTTGTTATTATTAGCTTTAGGTTTAGGTTTAGTTAATAGTTAGTTATTAGTTTTATTAGTTTATTATTAATAATTTAGCTTTTATTAGTTTATTATTTTTAGTTATCAGTTTTATTAGTTTAGTTATTAATAGTTATTAGTTTAATTATTTATTTAGTTATTATTATTAGTTATTAGTTAGTTAATTTCAATTTCAGTTAGTCTTTATTAGTAATTAGTTTTGTTCATTTTAATAGTTTAATAGTTATTTTAGTTATTATTTATTAGTTATTTTGTTTAATAGTTTATATTGTCATTATTATTTATTCTAATTTTTTTATTATTACTTATTAGTTAGTTTAGTTATTATTTAATTATTAGTTAGTTATTAGTTAGTTAGTTTTTATTAGTTTAGTTATTATTTATTAGTTATTATGAGTTAGTTTATTAGTTTGTTTAGTTTTATTAGTTTAATTTTATTGGTTAGTTAGTTTATTATTATTAAGTTTTAGTTTTCTTATTTTTTTAGTTTTTTATTAGGTTTAGTTTTGTTATTTTGTTATTATTAGCTAGTTATTAATATTATTAATTAATTAATTTTAGTTTTATTAGTTATTAGTTATTATTTATTATGGTTATTTTTTTAGTTATTATTATTAGTTTATTAGTTTTTATTTAAATTTAGTTATTTAGGATTTTATTAGTTAGTTAGTTTTTAGTTATTTGTTAGTATTAATTTAGTATTTTAAGTTATTAGTTTAGTTAGTTATTACTTATTAGTTTTATTAATTAGTAGTTATTAGTTTAGGTTATTAGTTTATTAGTTTAGTTATTTAGTTATTTGGTTATTAGTTTATTATTATTAGTTTAGTTTAGTTTTATTAATTTATTATTATTAGTTATTATTAGTTAGTTAGTTAGTTATTAGTTATAGTTATTAGTTTAGGTTTAGTTAGTTATTATTAATTAGTTAGTTATTATTTAGTTATTAGTTAGTTATTATTAGTTAGTTTATTATTAGTTATTAGTTTTTAGCTTGTTTTATTATTATTATTAGTTTTAGTTTTAAGTTATTATTAGTTATTTAGTTTATTAGTTACTAGTTATTAGTTTTATTCGTCTAGTTAGTTAGTTATTATAAGTTATTAATTTACTTTTTTTTTATTTGTTAGTTTATTATTATTAGTTTAGTTTAGTTTATTTATTATTAGTTATTAGTTTTTTAGTTAGTTTTTATTAGTTATTAGTTTAATTAGTTATTAGTTTAGTTAATTATTAGTTTAGTTATTATTAGTTATTTATTAATTATTAGTTAGTTATTTAGGTAGTTAGTTTTATTAGTTACTTTTTTAGTTTATTACTAATTATTAGTTATTATTATTTGTTAGTTATTAATTTATTTATTTAGATATTTTTTTTTGGTTTATTAGTTTTTTGGTTATTTGTAATTAGTTTAGTTTTATTAGTTATTTAGTTTATTATTAGTTAGTTTTTTTATTAGTTATGAGTTATTATTAGTTATTATTAGTTAGTCAATTTTAGTTATTAGTTATTAGTTATTTAGTTATTATTAGTTTTAGTTATTTAGTTTATTAGTTTAGTTATTTATTTAGTCAGTAGTTTATTAGTTTATTAATTTAGTTATTATTAGTTATAAGGTTTATTAGTTAGTTATTTTATTATTATTAATTATTATTAGTTTATTAGTTTGTTATTAGTTTTATTATTTATTAGTTATTATTAGTTATTATTATTAGTTAGTTATTTAGTTTATTTTATTAATTATTTTAGTTATTAGTTTATTAGTTTTATTGTTAGTTAATTATTATTGTTTGTTTATTTGTTATTTAGTTATTAATTATTAGTTATTAGTTATTATTAGTTATTAGTTTATTAGTTTATTAGTTATTATTAGTTATTAGTTATTTTAGTTATTATTAATTATTATTACTTACTAGTTTTAGTTAGTTTTTTTAGTTAGTTATTATAGTTTTTATTATTAGTTATTATTAGTTTTAGGTTAATTATTTAGTTAGTTGGTTGTTATTATTATTATTTATTATTTATCAATTATTAGTTAATTAGTTTTTTAAATTTTTTTTAGTTTTTATTAGTTATTACTTTAGTTATTATTAGTTAGTTTTTAGTTTATTTATTAGTTTTATTACTAGTTAGTTATTTATTATTATTTTTAGTTATTATTAGTTCTGAGTTAGTTCTTAGTTATTATTAGTTTATTTTAGTTAGTTTAGTTTTATTAGTTAGTTATTATTATTAGTTTTAGTTGGTTTTTATTAGTTATTTAGTTTAGTTAATACTTTTTTTTGTTTTTTTTAGTTTTTATGGTAATTTATTAGTTTAGTTATTAGTTTTAGTTTTATTATTATTATTAGTTATTAGGTTTTCATATTTGTTTTATTAGTTTTAATAGTTATTATTAGTTAGTTAGTTTTAGTTAGGTTATTTATTTGTTAGTTATTATAAGTTATTAGTTACTAGTTTTAGTTATTTATTATTTAGTTTTATTTATTTATTATTAGTTTTTATTAGTTATTACTTATTTTATTTAGTTTTATTTTTTATTATTATTTGGATTATTATTTAGTTAGTTTTTAGTTTAGTTATTAGGTTTAGTTTTTAGTTAGATATTTTATTTGTTAGTTTATTAGGTTTTATTATTTAGTTATTTTTATTAGTTTTTTAGTTTAGTTATTTTTTATTAGTTTTATTATTAGGTTTGGTTATTATTTTTATTATTAGCTGGTTATTATTAGTTTTATTAGTTTGTTATATTATTATTAGTTAGTTTAGTTCTTAGTTATTTAGTTAATTTTTATTAGTTTTGGTTATTTAGTTATTAGGTTTTATTTAGTTCTTAGTTTTATTTAGTTATTTTTATTAGTTTAGTTTATTAGGTTTTTTATTAGTTTTATTAGTTTTTATTTGATAATTTATTATTAGTTAGTTTTTTTGTTTGTTAGTTAGTTATTTAGTTTTATTAGTTATTATTATTTAGTTATTAGTTTAGTTTATTAGTTTTTTATTAGTTAGTTTTTGTTTTTAGTTTTTTAGTTTAGTTATTTAGTTTTTAGTTATTAGATATTATTATTAGTTAGTTAATTATTATTAGTTATTAGTTATCAATTAGTTAGTTTAGTTTTTTTAGTTTTATTAATTATTATTAGCTATTTAGTTTAGTTAGCTATTAGTTAATTATTTATTATTTAGTTAGTTATTAGTTTATTATTAGTTTTATTATTATTAGTTATTAGTTTAGCCATTATTAGTTATTTATTAGTTTAGTTTGTTATTATTATTATTATTATTATTAGTTTATTAGTTAGTTTATTATTACTAGTTATTTATGAGTTTGTTAGTTTATTAATTTTATTATTAGTTATTTGTTAGTTACTAGTTTAGTTAGTATTAGTCTATTAATTTTAGTTAATTATTAGTTTATTAGTTTATAGTTATTATTAGTTTTTTTAGTTATTAATTTTATTAGTTAGTTATTATTTAGTTATTTATGTATTATTATTTATTAGTTTAGTTTTAGTTTAGTTAGTTATTATTAATTTATTATTAGTTATTAGTTATGTTATTTTAGTTATTATTAGTTGGTTTAGTTAATTATTATTAGTTAATTATTTCTTAGTTAGTTATTAGTTAGTTTAGTTTATTAGTTTTAGTTTAATTAGTTTATTATTATTATTAGTTTTTAGTTTTATTTTTATTTAGTTAGTTAGTTTTAAGTTTATTAGTTAGTTTAGTTTTATTAGTTTTATTTTATGCATTATTATTATTTTATTAGTTATTAATTATTAGTTTTAGGTTTAATTAGTTTTTATTAGTTTAGTTTTTAGGTTTTTATTAGTTATTAGTTTAGTTTTTTAGTTATTTATTTAGTTATTATTAGTTAGTTATTAGTTTAGGTTTTATTATTAGTTAGTTATTAGTTTATTTTTAATTTTAGTTATTTAGTTATTGGTTATTAATTATTATTAGTTATTATTAGTTATTATTAATTCATTTTATTATTAGTTTTAGTTAGTTTAATTACTTATTTAATATTTAGTTTGGTTATTTTTTAGTTTATTAGTTTATTAGGTATTAGTTATTAGTTATTAGTTTTTAGTTAGTTATTAGTTTAGTTATTAGTTATTAGTTTGTTGGTTTTAGTATTTTAGTTATTTAGTTATTAGTTATTAGTTATTATTAGCTATTATTTTATTATTAGTTATTATTATTTTGGTTATTATTTATTTAGTTTAGTTTTTATTTATTATTTTATTAGTTTAGTTTATTATTTTATTAGTTTAGTTAGTTTTTATTAGTTATTAATTTTTATTAGTTATTAGTTTTTATTAGTTATTAGTTTATTATTATTATTATTAGTTTTAGTTATTAGTTATTAGTTTAATTAGTTATTAGTTAGTTTAGTTTTATTAGTTAGTTTATTTAGTTCTTATTTGGGTTACATATTATTAGTTATTAGTTTATTAGTTTTTTAGTTTAGTTATTATTATTATTATTATTTAATTATTATTTGTTTAGTTAGTTATTTAGTTATTAATTAAATTTTAAGTTTATTAGTTTATTATTATTAGTTAGTTATTAGTTTATTAGTTTAAATTAATTATTTATTTAGTTAGTTATTAGTTATTTAGTTGTTAGTTAGTTATTAGATTTTTATTTTATTTATCTTTAGTTTATTATTTTATTAGTTTTAGTTAGTTAGTTTTATTAGTTATTATTAGTTTTTAGTTAGTTATTTATTAAGTTTTTATTATTATTAGTTAGTTATTTTCATTATTAGTTTATTAGTTTTATTAGATTTTTAGTTTAGTTAGTTATTATTATTAGTTATTAGTTATTAGTTTAGTTAGTTTATTTATTAGTTATTAGTTTAATAGTTAGTTAGTTTTATTATTAGTTTAGTTATTTAGTTTAGTTTTTTTAGTTTTATTTATTAGTTAGTTAGTATTATTATTGGTTTTAGTTTTTATTTAGTTATTTAGTTATTATTAATTATTAGTTAGGATTACTTATTAGCTATTAGTTTATTTTATTAGTTTTATTAGTTTTTAGTTTAGTTAGTTTTATTAATTAGTTCTTTAATTATTATTAGTTAGTTATTTAGTTAGTTATTAGTTTATTTTCTATTAATATTAGTTAGTTATTATTTAGTTTATTATTCATTATTATTAGTTTATTAGTTATTATTAGTTCATTAGTTATTTTTTAGTTATTTATTTAGCCATTGCCGGTCCCAAGTCTGGATGCAAAAAGTGGAGGGTTGCGTTAGGTAGTCCACAGCCAGCGTAAAATTTGTCGAAATAATCATGACATGAATCCTTTAAATCATTGTGCTAATCTTAAAGTCCACAGGCGGCAGCGTATCTTGAATACGATGAAAAATGTGCTAGAACATTTGCATCGTGCGGTCTGTTAAATAAGCAAGGGTTCCCACATTATGGGATGCGGGCAAAGAAGTTAGTCCATGAAACTAGAATTAGGTTAGGATCTTGGAATATAGGTACTCTTACGTAAATTAATGGAATTAATAGATATTATGGTTCATAGAAAGATAAATATTTTATGTGTTCAAGAAACTAAATGGGTTGGTGAGAAGGCCAAGGAGATTGATAGTTTAGGTTTTAAACTTTGGTATTCAGGTAAAAGTCGAACTAGAAATGGTGTAGGTGTGATTATAGATAAAAGTTGGAAGGATAATGTTATAAGTATTAATAGATGTGGAGATAGAATTATAGCTTTAAAGATTATTGTTGATACTAAGATTATCAATGTTATAAGTGTCTATGCCCCTCAAGTAGGTTTGGAGGTAAGCTCAAAAGAAAAATTTTGGAATGAATTAGAGGGATTACTACAAAAGATACCTCTTGAAGAAAAATTATTTATTGGGGGAGATTTAAATGGACATGTTGGTAGAGTGGTAGAAAATTTTAAAAGTATTCATGGTGGTTATGGATTTGGAGTGACTAATGAAGAAGGTAGGACTATATTAGATTTTGCCTTAGCTTATGATTTTGTAGTTGCTAATACTTTATTTAAGAAAAGAGATGAACATATTATTACTTATAAAAATGGATCTAGTAAAATACAGATTGATTATTTTTTGATAAGAAAAATAGATCGTTTAGATTGTAAAGATTGTAAGGTCATTCCAAGTGAAATTTTAAGTACCCAACATCAACTATTAGTTTTAGATTTTAAGATGAAAGGTTGTAAGAGAAAAAATAAACTAAATTATTGTCTTAGGATTAGATGGGGACACTTAAAGAACACAAATAAAAATATTTTTAAGAGCAAGCTACAAGAAATTAGAATTTGGGATGTTCATAAGGAACCTAACGTTATGTGGGAAAAAATATCAAGTGAAATTAAGCAAGTTGCTAAAGATGTGCTTGGAGAATCAAAAGGAAAAGCTTCTTTTTATAAGAATAGTTGATGGTGGAGTCAGAGTGTGCAAGAAAAGATAAGAAATAAAAAACATTGTTATAAAACTTGGTTTAGATGTATAAACTCAGAGAATTGGGAAATATATAAAGTGGCTTGTAGAGATTCTAAGAAAGCAATATATGATGCAAAAAATTTAGCTTTTAGTGATTTATACAATAGATTAGATACCAAAGAAGGTGAAAGATGTATGTATAAGTTAGCCAACCAAAGAGATAGGAGAAGTAAAGACATAGTTCAAGTGAGGGGTATTAAGGATAAAAATAATAAAGTGCTTTTCTTAGAAAAGATATTGAAAATAGGTGGATGAGGTATTTTGATAAACTTTTCAATGAAGGATCTGAAAGTACGATTGATTTTAGCAACCTTAATACCCTAAACAAAAATAGAGAATTTCATTTGTATCATCGTATTAGTAAATCTGAAGTTAGTGAGCTTTAAAGAAAATGAAATGTGGAAAAGTAGTAGGACCGGATAATATTCTAATAGAAGTGTGGAAATGTTTAGGAGATCAAGGAATTTCTTGGCTTACAGATCTTTTTAATATTATTTTAAAGACTAAAAAGATGTCAAATAGTGGAGAAAGAGTTTGTTGGTTCCTATATTTAAGAATAAAGGTGATGCATAAGAGTGTGCAAATTATAGAGGAATTAATTTAATGTGCCATACATTAAAATTATGGGAGAGAGTAATTGAACATAGGTTACGATGTGATACAGAATTTTCTCACAATCAATTTGGTTTCATGCCAGGTAGATCTACAATGGATGTTATACATTTGTTAAGAGGTTTGATGGAGAAGCATAGAGAAAGTAAGAAGGATCTACATATGATATTTATCGATTAAGAGAAAGCTTATGATAAAGTCTCAAGAGATGTTCTTTGGAGAGTTCTAAAACATAAAGGAGTTAATATTGGTTATATTCAAGTCATTAAGGATATGTATACTAGAGCTGTTACTTGTGTCCAAACACAAGGAGGATTGACAAAATATTTTTTTCCTATTTGGATTACATCAAGGATCAACATTAAGCCCTTATCTTTTTTTACTTTAGTTATGGATGTTCTTACAAGGCATTTACAAGAAGATGTACCTTGGTGTATGCTTTTTGCTGATGACATTCTTCTTGTTGATAAGACTAGAGGGAGTCCAACAGAAACTTGAATTATGGAGGTCAACTTTAGAGTCTAAAGGTTTTCATTTAAGTAGATCTAAAACTGAATATATGGAGTGTAATTTTAGTTGTAGAAGTTTTAGTTGTTGTGTTGTGACTTTAGGTTATCAAGTTATTAATAAGAGTGAGCGATTCAGATATTTAGGCTCTATTGTTCAAAATGATGGTGAAATAGATGGAGATGTTATTAGTAGAATTCAAGTTGGATGGTTTAAGTGGAGGAATGCATCTGGCCTATTATGTGATAGAAAAGTTCCACTTAAACTTAAGGGAAAATTTTATAAGATGGTGGTAAGACTGCAATGACTTATGGTGCGAATGTTGGCCAATAAAGAGAAGCATAAGACTAAGTTAAGTTCGAGATGAGGATGCTCAGTGGATGAGTGGCTTTACTCTTAGAGATAGAATGCAAAATGAGTATGTTGGAAAAAGTTGGAGTAGCTCTAGTGGTAGATAAGATTAGGGAGAGTGCCTTATATGGTTTGGCCACATAAAGCGTCGGTAGTCAGATGACCGATTAGGAGTAGATGCATTAGATTTGCCTTATGTTAAGAAAGGTAGAGGTAGACCTAAAAAGACTTGGTTAAGATGTATAAAAATGATCTTAGTATACTTGAATTAAATGAGAATTTGACATATAATAGGACACAATGGAGACGAAGGATTCATGTAGTCGACCCCACCTAGTGGGATTAAGGCTTGTTGTTATTGTTGTTGTTGTTGTTGTTGTATTTATTTAGTTTATTAGTTTTAGTTATTAGTTAGTTATTTATTTATATTATTAGTTACTATTTATTATTTATTAGTTAGTTAGTTTTAGGTTATTTTTTTTGTAAGTTATTACTAAGTTTTTAGTTTTAGTTAGTTATTAGTTTATTAGTTACTAGTTATTTTATTAGTTTTTATTAGTTAGTTTATTTAGTTTATTAGTTATTAGTTTAGTTAGTTTTAGTGTATTAGTTTTATTAGTTATTAGTTAGTTATTAGTTTGTTAGTTAGTTTTAGTTTATTATTATTATTAATTAGTTTGGTTTATTAGTTTATTAGTTTAGTTATTTAGTTAGTATATTACTTTTTAGTTATTATTAGTTTGTTTTAAAGTTATTAAATAGTTTAGAAATTTAGGTTTAATAATTACTTTTGTTATTAGTTTATTACTAATTATTAGTTATTAGTTATTATTATTTACTTTATTAGTTTAGTTATTATTAGTTTTTAGTTAGTTTAGTTATTTAGTTTATTAGTTTTATTAGTTGTATTAGTTATTTAGTTTTCAGTTCTTAGTTATTAAATTATTAGCTTATTAGTTTTTAGTTATATTTTTTTATTAGTTAGCTTTATATAGTTAGTTTAGTTTATTTATTATTTATTAGTTTTAATTATTAGATTAGTTTATTGGGTTTATTATTAGTTATTTATTAGTTTAGTTATTAATTTTAATTAATTGATAGTTATTAGTTTTATTAACTTATTAGTGAGTTATTATTAGTTTTATTAGTTATTTTTTTAGTTATTATTATTATGATTAGCTTTTTATTATTAATAGTTAGTTATAATTAGTTATTAGTTTAGTTTAATTAGTTTTATTCATTTATTTAGTTAGTTTATTAGTTTTAATTTTTAGTTATTAGTTTAGTTTTAATTATTTTTATAATCTATTAGTTATTATTGGTTTATTAGGTTTTAGTTATTTTTATTAGTTATTATAGTTAATTTAGTTTATTTATTTTAGTTCGTTTATCAGTTTTTAAAGTTTATTTTTATTAGTTTTTATTAGTTATTTAATTATTTATTAGTTAGTTATTATTATTAGTTATTTTTTTTATTAATTATTATTTGGTTTATTACTATTTTATTATTATTATTATTATTATTATTATTATTATTATTATTAGTTATTAGTTATTAGTTTACTTATTAGTTTTAGTTATTATTTATTAGTTATTAATTTAGTTATTATTATTAGTTTAGTTTAGTTTTATTATTTAATTATTAGTTAGTTATTTTAGTTTTATTAGTTAGTTATTATTATGTTATTATTATTATTTATTAGTTAGTTATTAGTTATTAGTTTATTTATTATTTAGTTATTTAGTTTACTTTTAGTTTTATTATTAGTTAGTTTAGTTTTTTTTAATTTTTAGTTATTTATTAGTTTTTTAGTTAGTTTAATAGTTTAGTTATTTAGTTTAGTTTTAGTTAGTATTTTATTAATTATTAGTTAGTTAGTTATTATTAGTTATTTAAAATAGTTATTAGTTAGTTAGTTATTATTAGTTATTAGTTTTACATAGGCTTAGTTTTAGTTATTATTTAGTTTATTATGTTTTATTATTAGTTATTATTAGTTTATTTTTTTGTTAGTTAGTTATTTAGTTATTATGAGTTAGTTTTTTAATTTATTATTATTATTATTAGTTTATTAGTTATTAGTTAGTTTTTTTATTATTAGTTGTTAGGTTTATTATTAGTTAGTTTATTTGTTGGTCTTTATTAGTTTTATTATTATTTAAGTTATTTATTTTAGTTTTTTAGTATTTTAGTTTAGTTATTTAGTTATTAGTTATTATTAGTTTATAAGTTTATTTTAGTTATCTTAGTTTTATTTGTTAGTTATTATTATTAGTTTTAGTTAGTTTCAATTAGTTATTTAATTTAGTTATTAGGTTTTTAGTTTTTATGGTTATTTATTAGTTTAGTTATTAGTTATAATTTTATTATTATTATTTATTAGGTTTTTTATTAGTTTAATTTATTTTATTAGTACTATATTATTAGTTAATTAGTTTTAGTTAGATTATTTATTTATTAGTTACTATTAATTATTAGTTATTAGTTTTAGTTGTTTATTATTTTGTTTTATAAGTTTATTATTAGTTATTAGTAGTTATTATTTATTTTATTTAGTTTTATTATTTATTATTATTAGGTTTATTAGATAGTTAGTTTTTTGTTTAGTTATTAGGTTTAGTTTTTAGTTAGTTAGTTTTTTTTATTATTTAGTTATTTAGTTTTATTATTAGGTTTAGTTATTATTTTTATTATTAGTTAGTTATTATTAGTTTTATTAGTTAGTTTTATTATTATTAGTTAGTTTAGCTATTAGTTATTTAGTTAGTTTTTATTAGTTTTAATTATTTAGTTATTAGGTTTTAGTTAGTTTTAGTTATTTAGTTATTAAGTTTTAGTTAGTTATTAGTTAATTTTATTTAGTTATTTTTATTAGTTTAGTTTATTAGATTTTTTATTAGTTTTATTAGATTTTTAAGTTTTTTTTTATTAGTTAGTTTTTTATGAGTTAGTTAGTTATTTAGTTTTATTAGTTATTATTTTAGTTTATTAGTTTTTTATTAGTTACTTTTAGTTTTTTTTAAGTTTTTTAGTTTAGTTATTTAGTTATTTAATTATTTGTTTTAGTTAATCATTAGTTTTTATTATTAGTTAGTTGGTTTAGTTTTTTTAATATTGTTTATTATTAGTTAGCTATTTATTATTTAGTCAGTTATTGGTTTATTATTAGTTTTATTATTACTAGTTATTAGTTTAGTTATTATTAGTTATTTATTAGTTTAGTTAGTTATTATTATTATTATTATTATTATTATTAGTTATTAGTTTATTAGTAAGTTTATTATTATTAGTTATTTGTTAGTTTATTAGTTTAGTAGTTTTATTATTAGTTATTAGTTATTAGTTATTATTAGTTTATTACTTTCAGTTAGTTATTAGTTTATTAGTTTTAGTTATTATTAATTTGTTAGTTATTAGTTTTATTGGTTAGTTATTATTTAGTTATTATTATTTTGATTGGATATTAGTTTTGTTTTAGTTTAGTTAGCTATTATTAGTTTATTATTAATAGTTATTAGTTAGGTTATTTTAGTTATTAGTATTTTAGTTCTTATTAGTTAGTCATGTTTAGTTAATTAGTTTTTAGGTAGTTATTATTTAGTTTAGTTTATTGGTTTTAGTTTAATAGTTATTATCATTATTATTTGTTTTTTAGTTTTATTATTATTTAGTTAGTTTGTTTTATGTTTATAAATTAGTTTAGTTTTATTAGTTTTATTAGTTTTATTTTATTAGTTTTTAGTTATTAGTTTTAGGTTTAGTTAGTTTTTTGGTTTTTATTAGTTATTAGTTTAGTTTTTAAGTTATTTATTTAGTTATTATTAGTTTGCTATTATTAGTTATTAGTTTAGGCTTTTATTATTAGTTAGTTATTTGTTATTAGTTAATTATTAGTTATTACTTTATTATTAGTTTTAGATATTTAGTTTTTAGTACATAGTTATTCTTAGTTATTATTAGTTAGTAATCATTTGTTAGTTTTATTATTAGTTTCAGCTAGTTTAGTTATCTATTAGTTATTTAGTTTAGTTATTTTTTATTTATTAGTTATTAATTTTTAATTTTTAGTTATTAGTTAGTTATAAGTTTAGTTATTACTTTAGTTATTAGTTATTAGTTAGTTAGTTTTTTTATTTTAGTTTTTTAGTTATTAGTTATTAGTAGTTATTATTTTCTTATTAATTATTATTTTTTTAGTTATTAGTTATTTAGTTTAGTTTTTATTTATTATTTTATTAGTTTAGTTTATAAGTTTATTAGTTTAGTTAGTTTTTATTAGTTTTTATTAGTTATATTATTATTATTATTATTATTATTATTATTAGTTTTAGTTATTAGTTATTAGTTTATTTTTTATTAGTTTTATCATGTATTAGTTAGTTTAGTTTGTATTAATTAGTTTATTTAGTTATTATTTAGTTTACTTATTTATTATTAGTTATTAATTATTATTAGTTATTAGTTTATTAGTTTTTTAGTTTAGTTATTATTATTATTAGTTGGTTATTATTAGTTTAGTTAGTTGTTTTATTATAAGTTACATTTTAGGTTTATTAGTTTATTATTATTAGTTATTTATTTTTTTATTAATTTTAATTAGTTATTTATTTAGTTAGTTATTATTAGTTATTAGTTATTTATTTTTTAGTTAGTTATTAGGTTTAGTTATTAGTTATTTTAGTTAATTAGTTTATTTAGTTTATTATTATTAGTTATTATTAGTTATTATTTATTACTAGTTAGTTAGTTTATTGGTTATTTATTAGTTATTAGCTATTATTTATTTGTTTATTACTTATTATAAATTATTATTATTATTATTATTATTATTTTAGTTACTTATAAGTTCTATTATTAATTATTATTATTAATTTATTATTTTAGTTATTATTTATTATTTTACTAGGTTTAATTTAGTTTAGTTTTTTAGGTTTATTTTATTATTAATTTTAATTAGTTATTAGTTAGTTATTAGTTTAGTTTAATTATTAATTATTATTAGTTATTAGTTTATAAGTTATTTAATTTATTAGTTTACTTATAATTATTTTTAGATAGTATTATTTATTAGTTTTTATTTAGTTTTATTATTTTATTAACTATTAGTTTAGTTAGTTTAGTTATTTTATTATTAGTTATTATTAGTTATTATTTTATTAGTTTAGTTATTAGTTTTTTATTATTTAGTTATTTAGTTATTTTTTTAGTTTAGTTAGTTTAATTATTATTATTATATAGTTTATTAGTTACTAATTTATTAGTTTTATTTTTTAGTTATTAGTTTATTAGTTATTCTTAGTTATTAGTTTTTTCCTTTAGTTATTTAGTTTTATTATCAGTTTATTAGTTTTAGTTAGTTTTGTTAGTTATTTAATTATTATTATTATTTAGTTATAGTTAGTTTTTATTCGGTTATTAGTTTAGTTATTTATTAGTTAAATTTAGTTAAGTTTTTTAGTTTTTTTAGTTATTATTATTAGTTTTATTTTTTTTTGTTATTATTTATTAGTTATTAGTTTATTATTATTTTATTAGTTATTATTAATTATTTTATTGGTTATTATTAGTTATAAGTTTAGTTATTATTTAGTTATTTAATTATTTATTAGTTAGTCTAGTTTATTAGTTAGTTATTAGTTTTAATTATTAGGTTAGTTATTTATTATTAGTTTTGTTAGTTTTTATTAGTTATTTATTAGTTAGTTAGTTTATTATTATTTTATTTATTATTTATTTAGTTATTACTTTAGTTATTTTATTATTTATTATTAGTTTATTAGTTTTATTATTAGTTTTTAGCTAGTTTGTTAGGTTATTTATGTTTTTTTAGTTATTAAAGTTCAGTTTCATTGAAAAATTTGCCTTTAGCATCCAAAAATGGACTTCATTAGAAACACTTTGATGAGCTTAAATTGTTGGGATAATGGAATGTAGGGCTCTTAGATGACAGACACATTGTTATAAAGCTTAATAGGGAAGAAGACTATACACGAATATTAATTTTGTTATTATTATTAGTTAAGTTATTAGTAGTTATTTAGTTATTAGTTATTAGTTATTAATTATTATTAATTATTAGTTATTATTAGTTATTAGTTTTTTAGTTTTTTAGTTAGTTATTAGCTTAGTTAGTTTATTATTAGTTTAGTTTATTAGTTTCATTTTATTTTTTAGTTATTTAGTTTATTAGATTTTATTTATTAGTTATTAGTTATTATTATTATTTTAGTTATTAGTTTTTTAAGTTTTAGTTTTATTAGTTTATTATTATTAGTTAGGTTTAGTATTACTAGTTTATTATTAGTTAGTTTATAGTTTTAGTTAGTTATTTGTTTTAGTTATTAGTTTAGTTTTATAATTAGTTAGTTGTTAGTTTTAAGTTATATTTATTGGTTTTATTTAGTTTTTAGTTAGTTAGTTAGTTTATTATATGTTTAATTAATAGTTATTAGGTTTTAGTTTAATTAGTTAGTTTAGTTATTTTTTAGGCTATTAGTTTTTATTAATATTTATTAGTTAGTTAGTTTTATTAGTTTAGTTTAATTTTTTATTACTTTTATTAATTTAGTTAGTTTATTAGTTTATTAGTTTAGTTTTAGTTAGTTTAGTTTTATTTTTAGTTTAGTTTTAGTTTTTATTATTAGTTTTAGTTATTAGTTATTTAGTTTAGTTATTTAGTTTAGTTATTTAGTATTTATTAGTTATTAGGTTTAGTTTTATGTGTTTTAATTAGTTAGTTTAGTTAGTTTAGTTAGTTATTAATTTAATTAGTTTATTTTATTAATTATTTTATTAATAATTTATTAGTTATTTATTATTAGTTATTATTAGTTATTAGGTTTTATTTATTATGTTTTAGTTTTATTAGTTTATTAGGTTTAGTTTTTATTACTTCATTTTTAGTTATTAGTTTAGTTTATTAATTTTTAGTTAGTTTTATTAGTTTTTAGTTATTAGTTTAATTATTAATTATTAGTTATTTTTAGTTAGTTATTTGTTAGTTTTTAGTTAGTTTTTTGTTTAACTAGTTATTAGGTTTATTAGTATTATTATTATTAGTTTATTATTATTAGTTAGTTATTAGTTTTTGTTTTTAGTTTTATTATTTTTATTAGTTATTAGTTAGTTTAGATTTTTATTTTATTATTAGCTTTTATTTTATTAGATGTTAGTTTTTTAGTTTTATTAGTTAGTTAGTTAGTTTAGTTAGGTATTATTAATTGGTAGTTTTTAATTATTTACTATTAGTTATTAGTTTAGTAGTTTAGTTTTTATTAGTTTTATTATTATTATTTTTTATTTTATTAGTTATTAGATATTAATTTTACTAGTTTATTAGTTATTAGTTATTTAGTTTTATTTTTAGTTTTATTATTTAGTTATTATTATTATTTTTGTTAGTTATTATTAATAATAATATTATTATTATTAGTTATTTTAGTTATTATTTATTATTATTATTATTATTAGTTTTTTGTTATTTTTTAGTTATTAGTTTATTTTATTAGTTGGTTTTAGTTTAGTTATTTATTTATTAGTTTAGTTATTAGGTTTTAGTTATTATTATTTATTATTAGTTTAGTTATTACTTTAATTATTTAATATTTTATTATTATAAATTATTATTAGCTTATTAGTTATTAGTTTATAGTTTATTTTAGTTATTATTATTAATTTATTTTAATTATTATTATTAGTTTATTGGGTTATTAGTTTTAGTTTATTAGTTTTATTATTTAGTTATTAGTTTAGTTATTTTTAGTTTATTATTATTAGGTTTTAGTTTTATTATTTAGTTATTGGTTAGTTTAGTTTTATTAGTTTTAGTTTAGTTTAGTTATTTTTATTATTAGGTTTTATTAGTTTTTAGTTTCAGTTAGTTTGTTAGTTATTGGTTT
>CM038224.1:59137265-59203190 GCA_021442155.1 Cymbidium sinense | reverse complement strand
AAGGTTATAATATAATATAATGTAGTGTATATATAAGACGGTATGTAATACCATACATATACATTCATAAGAAGTTATAGTATAATATAAATATAATTATACATTACCATAATTACTATAATAGCTGCCAATCACCATACCATTTACTATTACCATTATCTATATACTCACCATATTACACCATAGCACTTTCATAAGAGGAACCATATACACACCATACATACATAATTTGTAGTAAGATAAAGATATTTATAAAGACAATAATAAAGTGTAGTACATCATACCATGCCATGATGCACCATATATATATACCAAGAAAGTGCTATTAGCATATCATTATATGCAAAGATAAGTATAATATAGCAGTAGATAAGATAGGCATACCATAACCATATGCCAACAATATCACATCCACACACTTAACGCCATTAGCTACCATACTCAAGATACCATGTGCAAGATATATATACCCATATTACACACCATACACCCACTAACTATATACCAGCAATTCATACTATAATATACCATATAACGTGAAGTGTAATTATATACGGACCATACTATACTATACACACCAACACCACAATCTCAACATGTATAAAGTGTGCATACGATAATATACCATGTGATTAGTGTAATACATTGTTATAAGCATATAGTGTATTGTATTATATCAGTACCAAGATAGCATATGCCATAGATAATATAACATACAATATGTAGTAGTATAACACAATTGAAATTGATATACTATATATTAAACACCACACCATCATGTTATAATACGTAAGTAGCATTTATAGTGCGTATATGTATATATAGTAAGTGCACAAAGATAGAAACATAGTTTATTACACAACACGACCATAACACCATATTACATTCATAAGATATAACGTATAACCACAAACCAAGAGTGTAATATAGCAGTATATCAGGTATAATATACTGTAAGTACAACATATATACACCATACCACATTTTATATATAGATATAACTGTATAGCATTAAAGTATAGTATAAAGCAGTATAATAGTATACACTTCACTCATACTTTATATTTATACACCATATAACTATAAGTATAGTAGCATAAGATATCCATAATATACCATAATATACCATAATTCATAACGTTACACAAGCATTATATTATATATAATATACCATACCATTACGTAGATACAAAGTATAGTATATGGTATAATATAGCATACCATTTAACATGTAACCACATTACCATATATATATACATAACACCATACCATACCATATAATACCACCAATAAGATATAAAGACCACCATTACACATCATACACCATAGATAAAAGTGTAATGTATAGCATAAGATAGATAATATATACCATAGATATAAAGTTGCATTATATATGTAGTGTAGTATAAAGTGTAGCATAACGTATAGATAGTACATGTATGTATAATAATTATATACACAACAAGATATTATATAATACCACAACCACTATATATAATATACTAGTATAATATAATATAATATACTATACTAGTATATTATCTATAGTAGTGTAGTATATAAAGCAGTACTCTGTATTGTATAGCATATTTTATTATACTATTAATATATCATTAATCATCATTAATCATATACCACACCATACCATAATTTATATCTAAAATATGTACCATCTTATGTATAATGTACACCTAACCATATATAATATAGTAGTAGTTATGTAGTATAGTGTAGTAGTTATAATATACACACTACATATAGTATGGCTAGTATGTATAGTGTATTGTGCAACTTATAGTTACTATACTACTACACCATATACATACCATTATATATTATGCATAATACAATTTTACATACTAATTATAAGTATATTGTATATTATCATACCACAAATATATCATACACCATACCACACCATACAAGTATAGTATAGTACACTACACTCTATACATTACACTACACTATAATTATACACTACCATAATATATACTAAACTATATATGTACTATATATAGTATAGTATCTATTATGGTAGTGTATAGTGTAGTATATAGTTATATATGTATAACATACTATATACTACACTATACACATGTATACTATATATAGTATTGTGTATAGTATATATAATATCACACATACCATACATTACATACGTTTAATAATATACATATAATTACCACTATTATACACTACATACTATAGTGTATAGTATAGTGTTATATAATATAGTGTATGGCATATATATGTACAATACATATGTAGTATATAGTGTAGTGTAATGTATGTTACTATACTATATTATACACAACACTATACTATATTATTACTATTACAACTATACTATACTAATAGTGTAGTGTATATTATTGATATAGTGTTGTGTGTATAGTAGTATATATATGTAGTTATATGTAGTGTGTAGTAATCGTTATGAAACAATATAGATAAGATAGTATAGTGCAATTATATATTATATGTCTATTCACAACCATACCACATAACACATATTATACCATACACACATTACACCAGTGCTATAAGATATAAATTATATATTACACCATACCATATTTATACCATACATATACCACGATACGTGGCACATAGCATAAGTACATGTGCATACACGCATAAAGCAGCAAAAGCACATATACACCACAACAATAACACCATATACACCACAAGCATAATATAAAGATATACGCACACAATACATAATATAAACATACCATGTTGCAGTATCGCATGTGATATCGATAACATACCATACACATACAATTTACACCACATAGCATAATACAGCAGTATAAAGATAAGTGGTAAGAAAGAATAAACATATTACACATACGGCCATCCACACCATACATAACATACAAGATATAGCTACATACGTGCTGATATAGCAATACCAACCAATAATATGCATAAAGTATAGTCATGCGCAGATAAGTATGCACAAGCCAAAAACAGCATACGCAGTAACAGTACGCAGTATATAAGCATACGTACAATGCATAAGATCAAAGATAGTTTAGTTACTATGTACATAGATTAATCAATTCATAACATACAATAACATCATTACCTATATTACAACACCATAGCAGTGCTAGTGTAACGCAGAAAATCATTAACATATACACATACACATACACCATAGCAAGATAACATAACATACCATACGTAAGTAGTGCAGTATAAGTGTATATATATTATAAGATATACATAACCAATATAGCATAAAGATACCACAACCATATAGTGAGTTATACATATACCATATTACACCATACATATAATCGCGACCATACCATAATACCAAACCACACCACTATATACCATACCATACCATACCATGTTATATGTAAGTTATAGCCATATGCAGATATTACTATACCATAGTATAAATAACAATATATAAATGCATACAAGATAGTATGTTGCGCCATAAAGATACGCATGCGATAGTATAACACCATATAATATAGCATAAGATAAAGATATCGATTATTATATAGTGCATAATATACATACCATATATATTACCATACAAGCAAGTTATACACATTGTTACCATTCCCACTCATATTATATAAGGTATAATATGTGTAGTGTTGGGTATAATATATTACACTCATAATTCATAATTACACCATAATATATGACTCACTACATACTTTACCATATATAATTAATCGCTAGTAGCAGTGTAGTAATGCATATACAAGATAAGATAACATATACCACACTATACGCAAAGTAACAATATAAAGGTATATATAATAGTGCAGTAAGAAGATATAGTATAGTAATGTAGTGTATTTATATACACTCTAGTGTAGTGTACTATTACTATTACTTTATACTGACACTACACTATACTTATACTACATTATACACTATAACACATAATTATACGTTATTACAAGATATTACTATATACCATACCATACACCATACACCATATACATACCACACCATAATTCAAACAGCATTATATACACAAGATAAGTATAGCATAGTGTAAGTATATATTGTACAAGATATTACAATAACACACCATACTATAATTCATATATACCATATTACATAACACCACACCATTATATACCACATGCACATATACATTTCAGATATGCAGAGTGCACAACATAGTTTATAACATAAAGGTAAAGATGATAATATGCAATAGAATTACAAGATAACCATATTTACTATACCTACTTCACCATATTATTACAATAACATTACAATTATATGGAACATATACATATGTAATTATAACCATATATATATACAAATAACAAAATATAAGTGTAGTGTAGTATGTGTAATGTATATATTATATTGGTCATTATTATTTGGTAGCATATAGTAGAGCATGTATAGATAGTAACCAAATTATACCATTATACATACCACCATATACATAACTACACCAAACCATAATATAGTAGCAAATATACATGCAAGTATTGTAGCATACAGTATAATATATATATTAATAATTACATACAACGTACATAAATGCATGCATAACATAAAGATAAATGCATATTTTATATATACGTTATACACATATATAATTACACCATGCAAAGCATAACCGTATCAGCAATTATAGTGCGTAGTATACAGTTCACCACAAAAATAGTTCAAACACCTTAACACACAAGATATTACAGTGCATGTCAACAAGATATAGTAAAGTGTTTACATATATAGTACAAGTACATAGATTGCAGCATATAGCATACAGTGTAAGATATGTAAAGTAGCATATAAATGATGTAAGCAGTGTGTATACCACAATATTATATAATACATATACACTCATTATATACACATTCATAATCTATACCATATATTACCATGCAACATAATCAGTGTGTAGTTAACATTAACATAGCACATATAAGATAGTATCATACAGTATAGTAATAGACCATACCATATCATGTTAACGACCATAAATACGCATATAAGATAAAGATATACATAATATAGCAGTGTATAGCATACAAGTATATAATATATGGCAGTATAGTATAGATACATACCATACCATATTATAACACCATACCATACACAATTCATATATTCACTATACCCAGAACAAGATATACATTATATTCAACCATAATATACATACGCAACCATATTGCATAAAGTATGCGTGTAGTAATATAGTGTAGTGTAATGTAGTGTAGTATATATTAATAGTAAGTATAGTAGAGCAAGTGCATAAAAGATATAATATACCATACACCATATTCCACACAAACACCATATATGTAGTGTACATAGCATAAGAATAATAATAGTTGCATAAGATAATTTATATAAGATAATTATAGTGTTGGCAGTGCATGCAAGATACCACCATACATAGTTATAATACACATACCATATATAATAAACACATGTTAGCATAATATATCACCCATATATACACAATACGCAAGATACAGACCATAATTACACAACGATAAGCAGCATAGCATAACGACCATACCATAATATCATACATAAATAACATGTATACCATATAGCATAATCACATACACCAAGATATAGTATATGCATACCTAACATACCATACACCACCATAATCATACCATACCACATTAATTATATAAGACAACATAATACACCATTATCATCACATACATATAAGATGTTATAATATTATTATACCATACCACAAATTTATATACATATACTATACCATTATTACCACCCAATATATATATAATTATAATTATAAATTATATCATACCATACACAATATTGTATATTACATTATACATAATATTGCACATACAGTAATAGTGTATGTTTTATACATATTATGCAGTGTATAGTGTAGTATATCAATTATACACACCATAGTGTATATATATACACATACAACACAATGACAACTATATAAAGTGCATAGTATAGCATAGTATAAAGTATAGCATAGCATAGTATAAGCATAATATATGTTGTTAGGATTATATACAGATAGTGTATAGTATATAGTATAGTAATGTATGTAATAGTTAACCATGTATGAATAGTGTATAATAGCATACCACACCATACCCCTTAATAAATACCCATTATATTAACAGTTAATATAATACCATAATATCAGTAATAATAGTAGTAGTTATGTATGCATACCATATATATATACACCATATTATATACATAATATAATTACATAACCCCACATACCATATATACACAACATTATATAGATAGCATAGCATAAAGCAAAGATATAGTAACAAATAACCATAATATAATATCAGAAGCATAGTGTGGATGCATACACCATATAATCAAATACATTGCTCACATTAATTAACTACATAACACCACATACCATACCATATAGTATGATATAGTGTAAAGTGTTAATAAGTAGTGATAAATAATAATAATAATGCGCATAAAGATAGCATAACATACAAGATACAAAGATAAGCACAAACGTAGCAGTGTACTTTATAGATATCGGTATGCATAGTGTACATAGTGTATGTGTGTGTATATAACATATAGATATATACATTATATGTACCAAGATATATACAACATAAGTCAACTATACACCATAGATGTGACATATGTAGTGCACCACAACCATGCATAATAACATACATAATATAGCATATATTAGCATAACAGCATAACATAGCATATTATAGATAACATAAAGTATATCTATTATACATATATGTTTACAAAGATATCATGTAACAAATAATATATACTATACCATATACCATACCATAAAGATAATTATACATACAATGGCAATAACCAAACCATCTACACCACACATGCATAAAGTATAACATAGTAAAGTGAATGAATCAGTGCAGCATACATATAAGTATACATAGCACAATAATTATGCCACACCATTATATATGAGTGTATTAATATAAATAATATACACCATATAATATAGATATGCATTATGATATACCATACATATATAATTATGTGTAGTAAGAGTGTATAATATGATATTATATACCACACCATAATATATAACATGTGCATAATATAGCACACCACACCATATTTATACAAAGATAATACCACACACACTGCACATACCATGCATTATATACTATATTATATAAGATGTATAAAGATATTAGTGCAAGATATGCACGCATCATACCACACCAATACAACCACATACAACACCATAATGACATTGTATGTTAAGATATAATACACCATTAGCAACCAAGTATATAGCATATAGATGAGCATACACCATATATAACACCATACACACAAACAACATAATATACTAAGTTAATAACGTAATAACCATATATGCCTGCTATACATACACATAATATAAATATACCATATATACATTGGCTGTATGTATAAGATATAATAAATTACATAATTATAAGTATTAAAGCATACGGGTATATGCGTATACATAATGCATACATATACAAGCATAACATAATATACAAGATAGTGTTATAATATAATTACAGTATATGTATATTATATATAGTATAGCATATACATATATACCATAATATACCTCACACATAATATACACCATATTCAATATACCATATATATATATTGTATATATACATATAGCATGCCATACCATGTAACCATAACACAATCCATAGTATATACACATATAAGACAATACCATATAATAATATGTATGGCACATAATTATATATTATATATATAGTGCAAAGTGTAAATGTATATATATCACACATATTATAACTATATTATATATATACACACATAATTATATTATAATATACAAGATAAATGCAGTACTACACCATACCATACATACATACATATAACAATTCACATAAATATATAATAAAGCTACCATATAGTATATCATATACTATGGATACATACACAATATAATCATACCATAAACATAGTGTATATATATATATAATATATTATACACTTTGGTTATTAATACCATACCATAACATATTACATAGCATCATACCATATACTATAAATATAATACATATACACTATATACCATAACATAGTGTATTTACATAATTTGTATTTATATGTATATGTATGTAAAAATTATGTGTAAATGTAGTATAGTGTTATAATATGTATATGTATTTATAATAAAGACAAGATAATATATAGTAACAATACACATACACTATATATTGTAGTTACATATAATTATTGATAACATATATACATTATATTACATCATACATAGTGATAGTGTGTAACGTATATAATATATATATATATTATATTACATTAATTATAATTATATAAGTATATACTTGTATCAATAATACATTAACATATATACTGTATAGTAAGCATACTATATTTTACCATAATAACATACATTACTTATAATATATGTGCAGATGTATTATGTAATGCATATACAATATATAATACAGTGCATATAGTATATAGTAGGTAATATTAGTGTATTATTACATTAATACATATAGTGCAACATACATACATAAGCATTATAATCATATACCATGCATATACATAAGATATCATAGTTAATCAATAATATAATACATAACACCACATTATACCATACTCATACTATATTAACATAATTATGCTATACATTATACTATAGTTGTATGTATAGTGTGTATACCATATAATACCACACACCGCATATATATTACAGACAGGATAGGTATAGTATACCATTACACAGATATATAACTTCTACACCAATATATAGTATAGTACATAGATATATGGTGATGATATATATATACATGCACATGCCAAACATATTGGTAATATTACTACAAAGATATATGGTGTAGAGTGTATGTTAATATAATACACATATACCATACCATACAATATAATATGATAAGTGTAGCAAGACCGCAACCACATACACAACAACCATACCATATATATATACGGTAATAATAGTATAGATAGTATATAGTGTATATATATACAACATTATATGTACCACAAACATATGCATAACACTACATATATAATACCATAACAACTATAATGTAGTACCATACATAGTTCCTCACCATACACCATACATAGTAACACCACACCATAATTGCAACATTTACACACTGTTAACTACCAATTATACCATACTACCAATAATAATTACACATACATACTATATACACAATATTATTATACTATAATATGTATACTAGTGTGTATATAAGTAGTATGCATATATACATCTATACCATAAATTGTAGTATATCATGTTGTATAGTATAATATAGTATATAGTGTATACTATATATATGCTATACAACAATAACTATACAATATATATGTTAGCAATATAATATAACATACATATGTATAGTTGTTATATATATACATACACTTTATATCATATATATAATACACCATAAGGACATATTATACCACATTAACAATATGTATAACGTATACAAACAACAGTTTATTTACATAATATACAGGTTGTATGTTAAAATAATATTAGCATAGCATGGTGTATATATAGTATACATAGTGAGCAAGATAACATATACCACATAACTACACAATATAGTGTAGTATAGTATGTTGTATGTAGGCAAGTACATATAATATACCATACATACCACAAAAACACTTACCAAGATAAAAAGTATAAGATAGCATGTTGTTGTTATTACATAACATTATATTATAGTTAGTATGTATAGCATAAAAGATGAAATACAAGCATACATATAGCACGAAGTATGCATACACAAGATATAGATAGCATAATATTCATAACACCATACATAATTCACACCATGTATATTAAATACATAATACATACACATATACTTACTATTATAACACCATACCATATATTACACCATAACATTATGAATAGTAAGTATAAGTGTGATACACCATAGTATAGCATAGCATATACATAACCATACCACATAAGCAACGCCACACCATAAAGATAGCATAGTACGCATAAGTATAAGGTAGATGTCATACATGTATACCATATGCTCAATATAATTTATATACACCATACATATAATAATACAGTAAGTAAGATAAGCCGGTGTGTATAAGCAATGTATTGCAACCATAGTACCATAACAATTATACCACATACCATATATGTTAATAATATACTATGCTATACATACCATACCATACCATACCACACCATACAATATGTAAGATGGTGTACCATACAATAACAATACCATGCATAAAGTACGTAAAATTAATATGCATAACAACATATAATATGTAGTGTGTTTATAGTATGTGCATATTATACCATACAAGATAGTTGTATATAAGATTATTTACATATACATACATACCACATATACAATACATATACATAAGTGTATACAAAGATAGTATAGTGTAGTATAGAAATATAATATACATTCATTAGATATAGTATAATACACTATACCACACTATAGTATAGTAAGATAGGTACATATAATATAGTAGTTGTAATTACACCATACACTATATATACATAAAGGTATAGCATAAGTATAGTAGATAAGTAGTGTTAATGAATTAATACTATACTATAGTATAAGTATACATATACATATGTATACTTATACTGTAGTATAGTATAGTATAGTGTGTATAGTATAGTGTAGTATAGTGTAGTATATTAGCATAACATGTATAGTGTAGTATAGTGTATAGTTCTACCTATACCAAGGAAAGGAAATGACAATGAAACTCGTGCTTGCTATTTATTATCAACTTCTTATTATAAAAGTGAACTTAGTAGAGAACATATCATTCTCTTTCTTTGATCTGATCATGCTAACGTCTTAGTACTATGTAGCCATGTAGGCAGCTTATAGCCTTCCTTCCTTGCTGCACTCATTCAATCCGAAAGTGACTATGCTTAAGACCTTCCTTGTATTCAAGACAACATTGATAAGAATTTTTATTCTACTTGGAATTCGTAAATGCTTAAGGGCCTAAAAAAGAGACTTTTTTCCTTGTAGTTTCATTCATTATTTAAATTTTTTTTGAAAAGGCATATAGTGAAGAAAGAGGAAAATGAAATAAATCTAATAAAGATGCTAGGCCCCAAAGCAAATTTTTTGATTTCACATATCGGAGAATGAAAACAGACTCTCTTACATGATTCGATCCCTACTTTGAAAGCTTTTCAGAAGAGTTCCACATTGATTAGGTAACTAGAAATATCATAAGAGAAGAAAGCACTACTTCTTTTAGCACTGCTTGTACTTGTAAGTTAGTCTTATGCAACATATTCTCTCTACTTTTCTTAGCTCTACGATTGCATCTATTTTATTCTTCTTTATTTACTCAAACTAGTAATTCAATTTGAAATTGAGTTTTGATCAGCTAATTCTATCGTGAAATCAAATTCAAATTGATGTGGCGCTAGGATTGGGTTGTGGTTCAGGCTACTTTCTTATCTTCTTTGTTCTTTAGATAATAAGCTTTTAAGGGGTCGCCCTTATAAGATATGAGCCAGGACTTGGCTTTGATATCACTACCTTCTATCTTATATAGATTATGGTCAGACACATACAAATGAGAGACTGAAGATTGGGGGATAGGATCTTTGATTCCTTTCTATCTCGTGCCCTTCTGGGTGATACAAAGAAAATTTGAAAAAGAAAAAAACATTTTTACTTTAGATTCACCCATAAAGTCAGGTTCTATAATGGAAAGCTTGCTCCCAATACCAACTCTGAAAACCATGTTGTAACAGGTCAAAGTAGACATTAGCTAGGTAAGAGGGGTCTAGCACCTCCTTCTTTAATAACCATCCAGGAAAACTCTTGGAGAGAACAGCTACATGGCAAGATAATCACTAGAATGAACATTGACAGTCTCAAAAGAAATTAATTCAAGACAATCACTTTGGCTATCTTTTCCAACCCCCCATTAAACTTTTCTTGGCACCTCTGATTCAAAAAATAAATCGATCTGGCTAGGGCGATACACATAATATTCCATATTTCTTCTTCTTTCATCAATACAACTTTTTACTATCTTGGATGAAAAAACCTACCTACTCGAATGCCCGAACTGAGTTTTTGATGAAAAGTGAGGAGCATTGCTTTACCATTCCAAGCTAATAGTTCTTATTAGGAAGTAGAGGGAAGTTATTATTGGTTGGAGATGCTTTCTTGTGTGCATTGATACTCTTAGAGTATGTTGGTCAACCACCAATGGCACAACCAAAAGTAAGGCACACAACGAGGGCCTTCATGAATTTTTCTATTACTATGTTAGGTCTCTCACATTATTCTATTGCTAATGGCAAATTGACACAAAATTCAGGCACGCATGAGGTTGATGCTACTTTCTAAAGAAAGGAGCGATGTGATGATGATGAGAATTTTTTCTATCATAAATATCGACAAAATTGCCTTTACAGTTGGACTTCTAGGCAAGTTTATGCAGTCTCTATAGGAGACCCAGACAACTAAAAGGTATTTTTGACATGTAAATGGAACATTGTCTTTTTATTTGAAGTTTCAGAGAGAGATATCTAAACATGGATGGTAGGAATCACATTGAACTTATCAACCATTGAAATACCTTTTTGGATTACTGATCGACTATCTCTCTCGATTCAGATCTATAATTATGGCATTGGTTGGCAAATCCAATACAAAGATAGATGGCATATTTAGTGTTAATAGATTTAGATTAGTTGTATTCCTCTGATCAAAAAAATTGATCATCCAGGTCCCTCACACCTAGTCGGAGAAGTATAGAGGTGCAAAACCTAGACCAGATGGATTCAAAATGAAGACTCAAGCTATCCCTTTCACTGTAGAAGTTAAACTATTACCTTTTATAATAGAAGTTATACTATTAATAGCCTTTCACTGAGGTTGAATGCACAAGAACTTCTTGAAACCACTTAGTGGCTTAGCATCCTTCCTGTAAGGGGTGGCCCCATAAGAGTTAATAGTAGATAGGAAGGGATGAAGCAATTTTCTATCTACAACCCGCCATTGTCAATGCTTAGAGCTTCTCATCGAGCTCCATTTGATTCTCAACGCCTCCATTAGAGTAACCACGGACCTTACTTTGACCACTTCTAATTACTAAATCAATGAAAACCCTACTAGCTCTTTGTCGGTTAGTTGCCCCACAAGGACTACTCCTTGCACTTTGTTTTCTAATTGGATGGGAACCTACAATTGTCTATGGACAATGAAACCTACAATTGAGATCTTTTTCACTTTGGGAGCATACAATATGAAAAGAGAGTCATTTTATAATCTTAGAAAATAAGTTTGAAAATAGTCGCTTTTTATGAAATAAAAAGCAGCTCACTTAGAATCCACTTTTCTGGACGACAAAAAAGCACCAACCCAACTAGTTTCAACTCCAACAGTCTCAGCACAGTCATTGGTACCCACATTCTTCTGTGCTCATAGGTTGACTTCCCTATGCATCCTGACTAAGGTATCACAAACGTGCATTTTCCTAATGCATGCAGCCATTATATAGGTTATACATAAGGGTGGGTTGGTTATATACTCTTCTAAGCCTTTCTTCTTTGAAACTTTTGGTATGTCTTGCCCCATAACTAGAAACTATATATCTGATCCACTAGACGAGAAACTCCATTCCACACTGCTGTGAGTCGTCAAACTTATCTACCTTAGGGATTCATGGAATTTCCTTTTTTGTCATTGCATTGGGGGAAATCTACCAAAGCTAGGCAGATAAATAGACTCATTTGCCACTACTAAGTGCTAAGAGAAAGCAAGAAACTAAAGAAAATGATTATTTTTTCATCAGCTTGGTACTCAAAGTCCTCTCACTACCAACCAACAAACATCATCATCTAGCTAGGTCTTGCCATTATTAACAACGAGAAAAAAACCAAATGGAGAAATAATAACTAACTATGGATCTTGGCCTAGAGAACGCCCTAGGCGTAGGGGGAAGATTAGAGCAACAGGGAATGCTTACATGATGATGCCCGTCCTGGGCTGCAGTAAGTAAGGAGATCAAGAGGTCGTTCTGCCTCTTGTCCCTAAAGATGGGTAATATGTTCTCATGCAATGTTGTTCTAACTTTCTTCTATAGGACCTAGCTAGCGAACGATACCAATCCACGACAGAGAACTAGATAGCAAGCGAGCGCACCTTTGTTTGCTTCTCTCCACCAAACATAGACGTTTTAGGATAACTGTAAATCTGTGGCTACCTAAGGAAACTCTGATTCAATTGGCCCCTCGTCTGGGAGGCATCTACCTCATCCCGATCACAAGGAGAGGTTCACCATGATGGGGGGTAAGGTACTAGAATTCTTTCTATAATGGAAAGAAATGCATAAGGGACCACCCTCATGGCTGCTCCTCACCGAGATTTATGAATTCAGGGAGATTTGCCTACTTAGTTTATTTATATGACAAAGGCCTTGTTTCGCAAACCTTTCTCATTTCATTTCTTATTTAGTATTCTATCAGTGGTGCAAAGTAGCTTTCTTTGGGAGCGAAAGTATATCTTAGTAAGTGAACAATGGTTCTTCCTTCTATTTATGTCAAAACCTTAACTCTCTGAATGCTGTGCTAAGATATTTTGTGTAGCATAGTAGAATATAATTTTACTACGCCTTGATGCTCTCTTAACAATTAGCCTAAGCATCTTCACTAACTCAGTCGCCTCACCTACTAAAAGAAAAAGTTAGTGAGGATAGGCTAACTCAGCCGCTTAATTCGATTGTACTATAGTGGGCTTTCATTTTTTTTTTTTTGAAATTGAAACAAAAATTCTCATGTTTTTCAATACATTAAGTAAGTGAACCATTAGGTCTTTAGTAGCATTTACAATGAAGAACAGCTGGTGAACTCAATTTTTTTTTTCATCATCATCATATATATATACATATAGGCTAGCGTGGCGAGCTACCTTTCCTATTGATCAGAGGTGCAAAGAGAAAAATAAATCTCTCTTTTATGACTTCAACTTTTCAATCCTCTCGGCCCGGAAAATGACCAGAATTTATGAATGAAAGGGTTTATGAGCCCTAGCCCTACAAGCCCACACCTGTGTACAGTAGATTGTTCAACACTTGTGGCATAAACTTATTTTTGACCCATTGGTCCTTCTATCATAATAATTTCATAAACTTATTTTCAACACCTGTACGGTCGCCCCCTAATTACTAGACCGACCCTCTATAATAATTTTATAAACACCTAGCCAAGATATGACAAACAAATAAGTAACCTCATGTTTGGATCTGACCATACAACACCATAATCAAAAGCTACAACAGATCGAGCGACTATACTTAACATAATTGTAGCCACTAGAGCCATTCTAAAAAGGGAGAAATTAACACTACTTGGTAAAATAGATTATTTTAGAATCAATTACTTTACATTCAGCTGACACTAAAATTGGAATATTTCTATTTTCTAACACTAAAAAGGGAGAAATTTGCACAATACAAATGATCCTACTACATTAGGACCCTTTCAACGTTGCACAAAATCCATTACTTTACATTCAACTAACACTAAAAAGGCTACTCCTAGTAAAAGTGGTAGAATTATTCCAAGTATTTTTGTTGGAACAATGTACATTTTCTATTTTCTATTCACTCAAGATGAAGACTGACTTGGTCAACTCGATCATTTTCTTTCACTTATGATCTGGCTTGGTCGACCCAATCATGATATTGAAGGATGGGACCTTTGCTCGAAAAACTAAGGATGCCAAGAAGTTTTGTAAGATTGTGCATTAATGAATCCTGTTACGTTACTTTGATTGGAAGTGGAGCGCCCCACCTTTCATCTTGCCATTGTGTTGTAACATGCCAACAACGCTTCACACCTTTTTTAAAGCTCTATTGCGCCCTTTATTCTGAGGTGACCATTTTGCGGGGTTCGACCCATTTCTTGATCCAATCACGTACTTATATAAGTGGGATGGATGGTAAATCATTTGTTGTCTTTTTCGGTAGGACCTAGATAGGGAGGTTAGGGAAGTAGCTCATGTCAGCATTCACTAGTGGAACAGCAGTGAGAGCATCATAGTTTACATGGTCGAAGCAATAGTTCCCATATACATCTCTACTCTTTCTATAATTTACTCCCTCCCGCTCTCAACTCTGCTTCTCCCTCCGATGCCGGTCAATGAATTCCAAGACTAAACCCATGGATTCCTTTAGTAAAAAAGAGTTTATGTGAGTTTGATAGTGCTACTAAAACCACTGGTCTTACTTGTACATCTCATCTTTCTACTAGAAAAGACATGTTGGTCAAACGCCACGTCACCTAATATGGTTGACTGCCCTATACATAGTTTGATCAATTGACTAACTCGACTTCCCTTCCCATACACATTTTATTGATGGACAAGCTATCCTTCTATTCACATCAATCGACGTTGGGATCTGCATGGTTTCTTCACTACGTGCCTTAGATTAACTAATCTATATATGTAAATATTCTATATATAGATAAGTAGTGTTCATGATTCAGATATAAAGGATATTCTATCTAAGAATAGACTACTAGGATTTTCAACCCCTTCCCCTTGAGAATCCTTTTGGTCTTGATTCTATTCTGCTCCTCATCTAAGGTACTTGAATTGAATTAGGTTAGCAAGAGCAAGCCTGTGCCTAATTAATGAAAGAATGAAATGGTATTCGCTAGCCTTAAAACTATCGACTTATCTATTCCCTGATATAAGAGCCCCTTCTACACCCAAGCAAACCAAGCAGGGCCTGCTCTTGCATTTTGTTCATTAGAAAACTCTAGTTCGTAATCCGTGGAAAACTTTGATCATCTCTAACTGATTCCTATACCATACATATCTATGCTCATATAAGGTAGGACTTTGTCCACCTTATTGAACTAAAGCGAAATGGTAGATGCTAGTTTCAAGTCTAATTTCATATTCACCTCACAGATAATTATGAACCCCAAAGAAAAAGAGCAGGTTCGGGCCCATCTAGCTCATCTTGTTATGGTGAGACAAGACAAGAAAAGTCATCTTTAGGGCAGGCATTGAATAAAGCCTTAGCACAACTAGAAAAAGCTCTCTATGTAAAATATCACAGTGTTTCAGGAAAACATGCATGCAAGCTCTTTTCTTTCCTAACCACAAAAGCTCCAAAAATGAAAAAGGCTGCTCAACGTGCTTTTAGCTCCTTTCGACTATGGGCATTGAAGCTAACCTTAGAAATGAAAAGATGAATAGAGAAATGTTCAAGAAAAAAAAACTAGTCAAGATTTTTGACAAGCGGAGGAATTGCAACCTAACCATCTCTTAGATCGGTCAAGAGGCTCTGCAATCCTCTTTCACACCACTCTTTCTAAGTCTCATTTGTTTGATGAAATGAAGCTTACTATTCTGTTAGTGAGAAGCTAAGTTCCGCTTTAAGCCTGACAAGCAGGCCTTAAAAGCAGGCAACTAAGAGAGGTAGGCACAAAAGGAAGTGCTTCCATTCGAGAAACCAAGCTCACCTTCAGTAGAAGACATTCCCCTTGATCTGTTGGAAGAGAATAAAGATACAGATTTGGATGCCACTAGATTCAGATCCTTGATTACGATGTAGATAATCGATTGCACTTTCTGTATTCAAGATTTGTTATCTTGAACTGGTTCACAAATCATTTCCTTTTATGCGGTTTGAGAAGGCTATTAGAAAGTTAGAATTGCATAATGAGACATGCCTAAAACCACTTTTCTTATTAGATATGGCTTTACGAGTTCCTTGTCATGCCATTTGGGCTTACAAATGATGACTACCTACAATTTCATGAGTGATTTCTTTTCTAATTTCGTAGAACTATATTGCTCGCTTTCTTGTTTTGATGACATTGTTGTCCATAGTCCCTAAAGGATCACTTGTCCAACCTAAGGAAAGTATTGAAAAGATAATGCAATATAGGAATGGAAAAAAAGTACTTTCCCCTAGGCCAAGCATTGGTTTTTTTTACTATACTATACTATACTATATACTATACTATAGTATAGTGTATAGTATAGTAGTATAGTGTATAGTATCATGTATAGTATGTGTGTATAAGATATTGTATAGTATAGTGTATAGTATATAGTAGTGTTATATATTATATAGTATAGTGTAGTGTATAATATAGTGTATAGTATAGTATGTTGTGTATACTATATTATATTATTATAGTATGTAATGTCATGTAGTGTTATATAGTATATAGTATATAGTATATTATATTATATAGAAGTGTTATAGTATATTATATAGTATATTATATGTAGTAGTGTTATAGTGTTATATAGTAGTGTTATAGTATATCATATGTAGTGTTATATAGTATATTATATATAGTATTATCTAATATAGTATAGTATAGCATATAGTATTATATTGTAGTAGTGTAGTGTAGTGTAACGTAGTTTATAGTATATTATATGTAGTATATTATAGTATAGTATTATAGTATTGTATGTTGTATAGTATGCAGTATAATATAGTACAATATAGTGTAGTGAATGTAATATGTAGTATAGTATAGTGTTTTGTAGTATAGTATATAATACATAGTGCATGCTATAGTATAACATATAGTGCTTGTTATAGTATAGTATATAGTTTTGTATTATATAATAGTGTAGTGTTGTGTACTATGTAGTGTAGGGTATATAGTATTGTATAATATAGTATAGTATATTATAGTGTATGTAGTATATTATAATATAGTATTATACTATTGTATAATGTATAGTATGTAATATAGTATAGTACAATATAATTATAGTAGTAGCATATATATAATTGTAGTGTAGTGTATGTAATATGTATATAATATAATATAAATATATTCTATATAGTCTTTGTATAATTATATTATAGTATAACATATAGTATTTTATAATTAGTAGTGTAGTGTAGTGTATGTGGTATAGTATAAATATATCTATGTATACAGTTTTATAGTATATCTTATTTGGTATATAGTTTTTATATATTGTATACTAGTGTAGTGTAGTGTAGCTTAGTGTAGTGCAGTGTATATAATATGTTATGTATTGCATGTAGTACATTATTATATAGTATATTATTGTATGTAGTTATTATAATATAATGTAGTGTAGTGTATATAATGTATTTTATATTATATAGTATAGTATAGTATAATATATGCTGTTATAGTATAATTTAGTATAAAATAGTATAGTATATAGTATTATATATTATTGTATAGTTGTGTAGTGTAGTGTGGTATTGTGTAGTCTATGGTAGTGTTGTGTAATGTAATTGTATATGTATATAGTATAGTGGTATAATATATTATATATGTAGTGTAGTGTAATTATGGGTATGTATATATATATATATATATATATATATAGAGAGAGTATAGTTTAGCATAATATAGTATATTTGTGTAGTGTAATATTGTGTATATAATATATAGTATGTAGTATAAATATAATAGTATATAGTGTAATTATAGTATAATATAGTGTAGGGTAGTACAGTATAGCATATCATAATGCACTATTTTGAATAGTATAGTATATAATATAGTATGGTATAGTGGTGTAGTGTAGGATAGTATAATATATACTATTATAATGTACAATTGCATACTATAGCATATAGTATAGTATAGTGTAGTATATAGAATATAGTTTAGTATAATGTTATATATTATTATATAATATAGAATATAATATTGTATAATATAGTATATAGTATAATTATATGGTATAGTATATCTTTAAACATATTATATTGTATATATATGGTATAGATATAATATATGGTATCTTTATAATGCATGACATGTATGGTATGGTATGGTATATGGGATAATAAGTATGGTATTATATGGTATATGGGATGAGTATATATATTATACAGCTATTATGGTATATTATGGTATATAGTATGGTATGGTATAGTATGGTATAATTATAATATGGTATATAATATGGTATAATATGGTATATTATAATATGGTATGGTATGTGCTATATGTATGCTTTTACATATACATGCTACGCTACATACTACATCTTATATATTATACCATCTTATCTTTGCCTTATATACTAAATCTTTATATTATCTTATATTATATACTATATATATCTTTATGCTATCTTATATACTACAACTATGTTATATTATATTATATCTTTACTATCATGCGCTATCTTATAATATATTATCTTATGTACCATTGCTATATTATACTATCTTATGCTGTTATCTTGTTTACCATTTATCTTTTCTTGCGTTATCTTATCTTATCTTACGCATCTTATGTTATGTGTATCTTTATACAGTCTTGTGCTGTAATTGTACGCGCGATCTTATTGAATGGTTGCTATGCTGCTTGTATCTGCGCTGTTATCTTGTAATTTGAGCTTTACTCTGTTATCTTTGTATTATACTTCTGTATGCTCTTTATGCTGTTGCTTTATGGCCTGTATATATCTTTATCTTTGTGCGCTGTTATGCGTTATGTATCTGCATGTATCTTTGTGCTATCTGTTATACAATTTGTAAGCTTTTATCTTGCTGCCGCACATCTTTGCGTATCTTTATCGCGCATGTTATGCGCATATTGCGCTTTCAACTTTATCGCATCAATTATGTATGCTTTATCTTTTGCTTTATCTTATCGCGTGCTATGCATCTTTGTATTGACGTTGTAATGCTGCGCTTTATGTTATGTTAGCTGTATGCTGCGCTGTGCTGTGCTATTAAATGCTGCTGTATCTTTATCTTTGTGTTATGCGCTGCGGCTTTGTATGTGTGTTGCGTGTAATCTGCGTTGTAATGTCTGGATTATGTTATGCACTGCTGTGCTTTATGTTATGTTATGCGTTGCGCTGTGCTTTATTATGCATCTTGCTGCTAAATCTTTGTGCTGTATAGCATCTTTATGTTATATGGCTGTGCTATACTAATTTGCTGTATATCTGTGCTGTATTTGCGCGTCTAATATCTTTGCTGTGTTATGCATGCTTTAATCTTTTTGTGCATCTTGTGTACATATAATAATTGTTATTATGCATGTTGCTATTACTGTGCCACTTGCTATCTTTATACTTTAGATGGTTGAATTAGATGCTATGCTTGTGCGTGTGTTATCTTGTATGTGCGTGCTGTATGTTTTATATGATTGTGTTGTGCGCTGTGTATGCGCTTTTTGCTTGCGCTTTCAGCTTTCTTGCATGCTATAATCTTTAATTATGTTTGTATGTCAATATGCTCTTGTGATTGCTTTGCTTTGCTATAATGCTATGATCGTTTATGCGTCTTGTGCTATTATATTTCTAATGCTTTATGCGTACTTATGCGTGCGTTTGTTGCGTATTTGCTTATATTGTATAGACATCTTGCGTCTTGTATAATTTATCGCGTATTTGCTGTTATCTTGCGTAACATCTTGTATTCTTTATGCTTTATCTTGCGTATCTTATACCATGTGTGTTAAATACAATGTTCTTTGTGCTTATGTATCATGGTTATGTAAAAACTGTGATATGTTGTGCTTATAATGCATGATATGTATATATGTTATTATATGTTAGTACCAGTAATCTTTTGTTATGTTAACCAATGTTTGCATTTAACCTGCTATCTTTATGCTTTATCTTGCTGCGTGCTATGGTATAATGTAACACATAATCGCGCTATCTTTGTGCTATGCTTTATGCTTTATGCTAATGCATGTATGTTATGTTATGTTATATTACTATATGGTTTAATATATGCTTTATAGCATCTTGTATATATGCGTAACGTATTTAATGCTTTATCTTTGTATTAGTTTATCATGTATTATATTGTTGTGCGCTACTTTCTGTATTATTATAGTATCTTTGCATATATTGGTTTGTTATGTTTATCTTGCACCATATATCTTGGTGTAATGTATATGGTTGTGGTTGTGGTGTGTACATGTTTACATCTATGTGTATATCAGGTTATGCTGCATGTTATTATCTTATCACCAAATACTTTATATATATCTTGTTGCTTATATACATTGTGTTGGTATGGTATATATTTGTACATATATATGTGTGCATGTGTATACTAATGCTTTGTATGTTGCATTATAATTGTAGTAGTGTTGTATATGTTTATGTAGTGTGTGGTATTTTACACTATACATATGTTAATGTTATATTATATAGTGTGTATATAATTGTATGGTATTGTGATATAATCTGATGGTATAGTATAGTATAGTGTAGCATATTGTATTATATTATATAATATATAGTGTATAGTGTATAACACTAGTAGTACAATATTGTAGTGTATTATATCATAGTGTACTATAATGTTGGGTAGTGTACATATAATACACAATACACTATATAACAGTATAGAATAGCATATAATAGTGTAGTATTGTATTGGAATGTATGGTATATATCTTTACACTATATATATATGGGGTTATGTTATCTTATACTCTTATCTTATCTTATACTATTGCATGGTTATAAGATAAATATAATTAAGAATGTACTATCTTATTATAATATAATGTATTGTGTGTTGCATATTATATATTTATCTTGTCTTATCTATATATGTAACATTCATATGGTATGTGGTATATATTTATCTTCTGCTATATCTTATACACATAACATTATCTTGCATTCTTGTATTATGTTGTACATGGTATATGCTACTATAACTATCTTATGTAATTATGGCATATGTATGGTATTATTGTAGATACTATGTATATGCTATACTATCTTTATACAAAATTGTATTATAACTATCTTGTATGGTATAAATATGGTATAGTATATAGCATAACAAGCACTTATGGTATGGTATGTTATGTAATATATTATTATATAACCATATAATATTTGTATGACACACTCTTTTATCTTGTATATGTTAATTATTGTATATAATATAGATTATTCAATATACTTCGCCTTATATATGTATTATATATCTTACTAAATATTATATAATGTTATGCGTGTTATCTTGTCGATAAACTATACATGCATTACATGACCATATCTTTATGTTGTATATAATTGTATATCTTGGTATATGGTATATGCATATACTTTACTTATATTATACATATGTTATCTTGTATAAGCATGTATGTGCCATTCATGTATTGTATGGTGTATGACGTTATACATTATGTTTCTGTTTTGTAGTATGCGCGTGTATGGTGTATTAAACATACATGAGCATATGGTGTATGAATTATGTGTATATGTATGTATAATGCCATACACTATATGTATATGGTGTATGGCATATATATTATAGTGTATTTATAAATATATGTATATATAATTAATGTATATATGTATTAGATATACTGGGATATACAAGAGATATATAATATATTTACATATGTATCTATGGCAGCGTATATATATATTACACTATATGTTGTGTGTAATTATATGTGTATTGTATGTAACAATATTAGTTATACTACATATGTATACAATTATGGTATGGTTGTAAGAATTATGGTATGGTATATGTATATTATAACACAACACATACATATGCTTTGATGCACTATACTATAACATGGGATATGTGTAAGTATAATGCACTATAAACTATGTATCATGGTATTATGGTGTGTATGGTGTATATTTATACATACATACACACTATATCTTCAGTGTTGCGTAACCTTTTCTATTATGCATATATTATATGGTATTATGTACATGCTATTTACATATATATATGCTTTATTTATATCATCTTTATGCTATACTATGTATCTTGTATATGCTATAACTATATTATATGTGTATATATTGTATATAGTATATGGTATGTGTATATAATATATTATTATAATTGTATCATGCATATACTATGTTGGTATATGTATTATTTGTTGTGTATGGTTTATGGTGTAATTAATATATGCTACCTTTTAATGTTATGCTATCTTTATACTATGTTATCTTTATATTATGCTTTATCATATGGTATTGTATGTATGTATTTATATTATTATTTATAATATCTATCTATATATATATATTGTGTGGTATGGTATCTTTATATTATACTATGTATAATATATGTGGTATATTATCTTATGGTGTTATATTGTATTGTTATACTCAATTATGGTATGGTATGGTGTTAATTAATACACACTGCTATATTATACCCTGGACAAATTGATTATGTATAATATGTATTGAGTATGGTATGTAGGTATAATATGTATGTTATCTTGTTATAATATGGTATGGTATGGTGTATTGTGTGGTGTGTAATCTTATATATTATTCTTGATTATATGCTTACCAATATGGTATGGTATGTATATATCTATAACATCTTATTATACTTACACATGTATTGTAAATTACATGGTATACACTACCTCTACAACGATTGTACGTTATGTTGCGTATAAGTATGGTATATATTATATCTTTATAATTATGAATACCATATATATACTATTATATACTATAATAATATATATATATATATATATATGCAACATACATAATTATCTTATGTTATATGGCGTGATATCTATACACATACGTTGGCATAGTTATTGTGGGGATTATACATTATACACTATACATATATGACACTGGTTATATGGTACATACTACAATATATTATTATGTATAATATTATTATATGGTGTAGTATGTATATATCTAATTAATTATTGTATATGTATAATGTATAGTAGTGTATAATCCTACACAATTATACACTATAACACTACACTATACTTATATTATACTATCTTTGTAGTTATTGCATATAAGTGGTTATAATGTAATGATATTGTGATTATATAATACTCCATATTATGGTGTATAGTATGGTATGGTATGTGTGTATGGTGTAGCATATATAATAATATACATGAGTATAAATTATGCTACCTTTATTGTATATATATTAGTTATAATGTACAATACTATATAATATATAGTATATGTATTATAATATATGTGATATGCTATATCTTATGTGGTGTATGGTAATTGTATAATATAATATTATATGCTACCGCAATCTTATGTTATACTATGTTAATGTGACATTGTGGTATAAACTATTTATTATGATATATGCCACCCACCACTTTACATGCATTCTATATTGTATGCGCTACTGCACATCTGTTTTTATGTTATATTATGGTATGTATTATGATTGATTATGGTGTTTATGTATGTGTATATAATTGTAATATGTATGGCTTGTTTACCATCTTTATATGCGCACTTGTACCTTTGTACTGCTGATATGTTATGGTGTGTAATGTATATTATGTATATATTGTAGGTGTTAATATATTATATCTTATATGTTATCTTTGTAATATGCTAACATCTATTGTATATGTTATTATGCTTTATGTCATCTTATGCTACGCTATCTATGCCATGGCTACTTCTGCATATGTATGTTATACGCTATCTTGTTACTGTAACTGCATTTATATGCTATGTTATATGTTGGGTATGGTGTATAATTATGGTCAATATTATTGTATATATTATAAATGTGGTTATAATCTTTACTACATATAATATCTGGTGTATGGTATAGTGTACCAATACTCTTGTATTAAGTGTTTTTATTATACCCACACTATAATATACATATACAGTAATATGTTATCTATTGTGGTATATCTGTTATAGCATATACACATATTGTATATGTGTATGTTATAATATAGATTCATTATGTGGTATATAATTATGGTTAGTATTTTTGTATTAGTATAGTATAGTATATAGTATAGTTTAGTGTGATATAGTATAATATATAGTGTATAGTAACTACACTATACTACACTATACTATATAGAATACTATTTTTATACGTAGTATATAGTATAGTGTATTGTATACTATCCTTATATAATATACTGTATGAATTAATATTATATGTAGCATAATATAGTAGTATGTAGTAATATAATAGTATATAGATACACTAGTAACTACATTTACACATCTTTATCTTATCATATTATATATTACATAACAAGTGGTATGGTATGGTGTGTTACTATGTATGGTATAAATATGTGATATAAAGTATGAATATATATTATTGTATGGTGGTATATTTAGCATATGGTATGAAGTATGGTGTTATATATATTTACATCATATTTACTATATTACACTACACTTATTATGTATGGTGTAGTGTGGTATATATACCTACACTAGTGTATACTATAGTATATTACACTACATATATGGTTATTGTATGGTATGGTATAATATATGTACATTGATATTATGGTTGTATAGTAGAATATTATCTAATATTATATATACACTATATGTATATACTATACTATACAATACTACTATCTATAGTATAGTGTTAGTATATTACCTATTATTACATACCTTACATTATACTTATACATACATTACCTGCACTATAAATTATGTGTAATGGTGTGTGTTGTAACAATATTATATATACATCTACTTATATGCCTAGCGCGTGTATGGTATAAGATTATGTATATAGTATGTATAGTGTAGTATTAGTGTAGTATAGTATAGTATAGTAGTGTAGTGTAGTAAGTATAGTGTATAGTGTGTGATATGGTGTAAGGTTATGTATATGGTGTATGGTGATAACATGTATATTACACATATAATAGTGTTATAGTGTTATATAGTAGTGTTATGTATATGTGTGGTATTATATAATTATTTTTATGGTGTAGTATATACCTTTATATCTTATCTTATACTATATTTAATGTCTATATATATATTATGGTTGTGTAGATATAGTTGTAGTGTGTTATATGTACATTTATTAATATGGTATAATTTTAGTATATGTAGTGTATTAACACTACATCTTATACTTTATACACTATATCGTAGTAATATTACATAATATGTTATAGTGCTATATCTATTATATACATCTATCTATATTATATCTAGTGTGGTTTATATATGGTGTAACGTTATGCTATCTTCCACATGTAATATATTTTATTATGGTATATTATCACAATCTTTACAAGGGGTATATATGGTATAGTTAAGATTATGGTGTACTATGGTATGATTAAGATTATTAATATGTAATGTAATATTATGCTTAGATATTATATTATATATGCCATGGTATATCACATTATAGTACATATATGTTATATTACACTATCTTGGTGTCATAATATGCACGCAATATTACACTATTATACATATATACCTTTATGTTATATATTATACTTGTACATTGTATAATGCCTATTACATGTAATTATATATGTATATTATATGTTAATGAAAATATAAAATATCTTACTGTATATGATTGAGTGTGATGTGGTATAGTATATACTTATGTATGGTGTATATTATATGTCATATATATATATATATATATACTATACATTACACTATACACTATGTAGTATAGTGTATAGTATATATATGTTATACAATAGTATATATAGTACACTACAATATATAGTATAGTGTATTGTATTACTATATACTATATTGTAGTGTATAAATACATATATACAATACTATAACACTGTACTACATTATACATAGTACACTATACATACTACATATATATACACTATAAATACAATACAATACACAATGTTATAGTATATAGTGTATTGTATTGTATTTATATGTATATATATAATTATATGTGGTATAGTATATATAATGTATGGTAATACATGTATGGTATAAGTATATATGTATATATATATATATATATATACACTTGTTATAGTATAGTATATTGTATGTGTGCAGTAATGGTATGTAGTGTTACTACCATACATACAATAATATCTAATACTACCGTGTAGTTTAGTAAAATATTTATATATTATAATGGTATGATATGTATGGTGTATATATGGTATGTGTATACTTTACACTTTAATATGTATAATATAGTATAGTTATATAGTGTTATATATAGTATAAGTATATATTTGTAATATATGTGCTATACACTTTATATATATTTATATTGAATATCTTATGCTACGTTATACAATATTTTGATATGGTAATCTTTTGTATAGTATGCTTTATGGTGTATGGGATATATATTGTATACTATTTATGGCATGGTATATTGGTGTAACATATGCGCTTTTATGCTCCACTTTATACTTCTATGTATATATGGTATGGTGTGGTATAATTTGTATGTTATGTATTATATATTGTGAGTGGTATTTAGTATTTGTATATATTCTTTATTATCTATATTATACCTATACATTATCTTTAACCTTCTTAATATTATATCTTATATACTTGTCTATCTTACAATTATATGGTTACACTATACAGTTAATGCATAATAATAATTGTATGGTATATGTTAAGTATTATGGTATAACATACACTATTATGTAATATTGTATGGTATGTTATATATGGTGTATAACCATGACATATATTCTTTATACATTACATTACTTATACTACATATTATCTGTTGTGTAGAATAATTAGTATAATTATGGTATATCTATCTTTATAATACTATATCTTTAATGGTGTGGTATATTATATACTAACACTATACAATATAAGCGTTATAGTGTTATATAGTAGTGTATTAGTGTAGTATAGTGTAGTATAGTACACTACACTATACTACACTAATATACTATACATACTACTTATAACTATATTATATACTAGTATAGTGTAACTATAGTATGCTATAGTGTAGTATATAATATTATATTATACACTACTATACACTACACATAGTATATAGTGTATCAAAGATCATTTGTCTACCCATTTCAATATATAATTATCAGGATCTCCCCGCTCGAGTGCCCTAGCCGCCGTCCCTCTTCGGCAATCTTTGCCATTATCGGCAATCATCCGGTTACATTTCTCTTGAGCCAGGGGTTTCTCTTCTTCTCCTTTCTCTCTTACTTCTTTTGTCACTATCTGACTTTTTTGCCGCCCCTCCTCGGTGATTTTCCTAGCTTTGTTTCCATTGCCTGATATCGAAATAGAGTGCTAGTGCTACTTGGTATGCCATACTTTTATGGATTCAATGGCTCCCCATGGGGAATCCGATCTCGTCACTCTGACGGATAAGGATTCAACAGGGAAAAATGGTACTAATCCTATCATAACTTCTAAATCATTTAGGGATGTGCTTGTGGTAAAGAATAATGGGTGAGTCTCTTAATTTTGTTTACTACATTTTGGGGTGTACTTATTATGTGTTCTGATGTTATTGTGGAAAAATTGGCTAAGCCTTATGAGTTTGCTTTGGTTGGTAAATTTTCTCTTCGTTGCCCGTCTATGAAGAATATCTGAAGTTTTTTTTCATTCGCTGAAATTGACAGTTATTTTTTCGGTGGGTTTAATTGATTCTCGACATGTTTTGATTCAATTGGCTAACGATTTGAATTACTCTCATGTTTTTGCAAGACGTTCTTATTATGTGTTCAACTGCCAAATGCGTTTATTGAAATGGACTCCCTTTTTTGACATTAAAGAAGAATCTCCTATTGTTCCGGTTTGGTTATCTATCCCACAACCTGTGCATTTCTTTAACCCAATTCCTATATCGATGGCTGTTTGGTCGACCTCTTCAATTGGATCAAAACTTTGCTTCTAGCTCTAGACCTTCTATTGCCCGTGTTCTTGTGGAAGTGGATATTACTAAAAAATATCCTACAGAAATTTGGATAGGATCCGAAAATTATGGATTTTTGCAAAAAGTAGAATTTGAAAATTTTCTTATATTTTGTTCACATTGCAAAATTCATAGACATGGCTTTGTTGAGTGTTTTGTAGCTCATCTGCATTTTAAAAAAAATTCTTTGGTCTCCAAATCTACTCTTGGTACTAAGGACATTTTGAATGAAACATCAAAGGAGATGGCCACCCAAATAAGCGATAAAATGAGCCCCAAACTCTTAGGCATAAAACTGATCCCAAGATGAATATGGCTGACCAATCCCTCATAGGCACAAATCTAATGAAGGATCAATTTCCTCATGGTGGATCCAAGTCTCAAATCCAAAATAATGATATTAATGTTTCCAATTCTGATTCAGGATCTCCTCTTATTACTGTTTCTCTTAATAATGCTAATTGTATTGCTATGTCATCTCCAATAGCCCAAGATCAGTTGAATGATAAGGTTGGTTTGGAGGAGGTGCAGTATTTAGAGATAACTTACACCCCGAATCTAGGGGTTTCTATTCTGCCTCATTCTAATACACCATCCAATTCTTCTGCTAACGTGGACCAAAATCTAGAACCTAAGATGCATCGGAGATGAACAATGAGTTGGAAGAAGGAGAGGTGATTAATCTTGAATCTATAGGTATTAAATAATTAATTGGAATTTCCTTATCGGATGGTGAGGCTGTTGATTTGGAAAATGATTTTCATATTGTCTCAAAAAGGAAAAATAAATCACATAAATTTAAATCTCCATCTATGCCAAAATTACTAGATCTGACTCTTCTTGTCTTAAGTAATGGTCTCTTTCTTGATTTGGAATGCAAGAGGGATAGGCTCTCTCTATGTTCGTAATAGACTTAGCAATTTAGTTCGCATTCATAACATTTCCTTTCTGGAAATTTTGGAACCCTTTATCCTTCCTTCTAACATCTAATCTATTACTATAATGATTGGCTTTAGTAGTTTTTTTGTGAACTCAAGTAATAAAATTTGGATCTTTTGGAAAAATCCTTTTGCATTCCATATTATTCAGGACCTTCACCAGGTCGTGAATACTAAAATCTCTTGTGGCAATTGGTCCTGCTTTGGATCTTTTGTCTATGCTTCATGCAATAGGTATGGTAGAAGGAACCTGTGGGATGATCTGCTTAATTTCTAGACCTCGATTAATGTTCCCTGGTTTTTGGGTGGGGATTTTAATATTATTGCTTCCTTGGCAGAATGAAGGGGTGGAAATCCTCCTAGCCCTTTATCTATGGAGGAATTTAATAATATGGCTCTTGATTGTCACTTGGTGATGGGCTTCTGGCTCCCAATTCACACGGACAATCAGAATGTGGCAAAGACTTGATAGGATCTGTTTAATGATCTCTGGATAAACTCCTTTCCGAATACATCGGTTGAACATCTTAGTAGAACCCTATCTGATCAGTCTCCTTTGCTTATTTTTGTTAAGGTTAATATGGAGTCCCCATCCCTCTGCACTCCTTTTCATTTTCAAAATATGTGGTTGTTGTATACCAAACTTGCAGAGGTGGTGGCTAATAATTGGGGAGACCCTCTTTATCCTGATGACTATGTTTTGGGGATGAAGATACTTTGGCTGAAATTAAAAAGGCTTAAGCAGTTGCTCAAATGGTGGAACAAAAACTGCTTCAAAAACATTTTCACTAACTTAAAAGAATTAGAACAAGAGGTCATATCATTAGAGGAAGAGGTTATCCTGGATACTTCTAAAATTATTTTATTAAACCAAGCCAAAGATCTATTAACCAACTATCAAGATATGGAAGAAACTTACTGGATGCAAAAGGCTTATGCTAAAAAACTATCGGAGGGAGATAGGAACATCAAATATTTTCATGCATTATTCAATAAGAGAAAGGCCTTAAATCGCATTAAGAAAATTAAAAATTCTAATAATAGTTAGATTTCTGATGAAAATGAACTTGCTGATTCGGGTGTTTCTTACTTCAATAACATGCTTAATAATCATGTGATGTATAAGGAATTGGCAAGTCCTGAGGTTATCCCCAAAATCTTTATCGAAGATGACAACACAATGCTTACATCCTTAATCTCTGAAGCAGAAATCACATCGACCCTTCAGAGTATGAATTCAGATTCTGTGGTTGGCCCTGATAGATTCACTCCTCTCTTTTTTCAAAAATGTTGGAATATTATCAATGATGATGTAGTTAAAGCGGATCTTGATTTTTTTAGAGGGACCACCCTCCCCAAATTCATCTCAAGTACTTCCATTGTACTAATTCCTAAAATCGAAAACCTCAAACATTGGAATCGATTTAGGCCCATAAGTCTTTGTACTTTTCTCAATAAGCTCATATCAAAGATCATAGCCAAAAGATTAGGTATGCTACTTCCCAAAATAATTTCTCCTAATCAAATTGGCTTTGTTAAAGGGCGTTCTATTTTTTATAATGTATTATTGGCTCAAGAAATTGTCCACGATCTAAACACTAAAGTTCGAGGTGGGAACCTTGTCCTTAAGTTAGACATATCTAAAGCCTATGATAACATTAGTTGGTCATTCATCTACAAAATTTTATCTTTATTTGGCTTCTCCGATTCATTCATTAATTTAATAAAAATGATATTAAAATTTTGGGTTTTTTCTTTATTAATGGCAAGATGCATGGCTTCTTTTCTTCATCATGGTATCGTGGGGACCCCTTTCTCCGGTACTTTTCATTATTAGTGGAATATCTTTCAAATCTTAAATTTATGTTTCTCAAAATGCCCCATGTGTAAGACTAGGTGGTTTTCCTATTTCTCACCTTTGCTTTGTGGATGATTTCATTATCTTCTGTAATGGGTCTACCCATTACATTAAGAAATTGTATAAATTTCTTATTCATTTTGGGAGGGAGAGTGGACTTAATATTAATCCTGACAAAAGTGGCTTCATTGCTAGTAATTTGATCCTGAGTACGCCTTTATATTGTGGTGCTAAAAGATCTTTCCTTTTTGATGAAGTAATTCAAAAAATCTATAAGAAAATCTCCTCCTCGGAGTTCTACCTTCTTTCTTTTGGAGCCAGATTAGTCCATATTAAAAGTATTCTCTGCTCCTTACACTTCTATCTACTTTCCACTATTGTCCATACCACAGCTATTATTAATAAAATTAACCAGCTTTTCAATAATTTTATCTAGGGCTCAAACTCATCATCTAAAAAAATGCACTAGGTTAGCTGGTACAAGTGTTGTGGCCCTTTGAATGAAGGTGGCCTGAGTTGTAAAACTTTACAAGATTCCATCAAATGCTTTTCCTATAAAATGTGGTGGAACCTTAGAAGTAATCACAGTCTATGATCAAATTTTATCCTTGCTAAATATTGTAAGGGTAACCATCCCCTAATTTGCAGCTTCAAAATGGGAGACTCCCCTGTGTGGAAAGAACTCTGTAACATTAAGTGGGAAGCTGAAGAGCTTATAACTTGGGGTGTTAATTCCGGTTCATCATTTTTTTGGCAAGATAATTGGTTGGGTGCGGGTTCTATAGATGCCTTACTAAACACCCATTCGATAGAAAGGATCAAAGTAAGTTATTTCATTACTCAGAATTCTTGGAATATAGCTCAACTAGGTGCTTATGTCCCTAATACTATCATTAACAAAATCCTGAATATCACCTAATAAAATGGATCAAATTCTATTCAACAAGTTAGCTACTTGAGACTTTATTTTTAAGGATGTGTGGAAAACTATTAGATCTAACAATCAAGACTCACCAATATTTTCCAAAATCTGGAGTAATGCTATTCCTGCTTCATTTTCGGTTCTCACATGGCGTATTCTTAAACATTACATTCCTTTGGATACCATTCTCCAAAAAAAAAGGATTTCACCTCCCTTTTAAGTGTCAATGTTGCTTTCACATAGAAACTTTGGATCATGTTTTTGTTAATGGCCCCATTGCGGCTAAAGTTTGGCATTGGAATGATAGCCTATTGAATACTTTACTATTTGATGGATCCCTTTCTATACACCTATTAAATAACTTCCTATCTATACGAGTCATGTCAAATGTGTGATGGCTATTACTCTATTGTGGTACATTTGGATGAAAAGAAATGAGGCTAAACATAATGACATTCCCATGAATTTTAACCGCATCATTGCTAAAGCCAAAGGTAAAATTTCCTCCCATTACAAAGTTAAACTTCTTCATCCATCGAGTTTCAAAGATATTAAACATTTGGCTCACTGTTTTGGGATTTTTCTCTCTTATTTGATTATATATGTAAGACTATTTATTGGACTAAACCTCAAAACTATACTATTAAGGTTAATACGGATGGTTACATTTGCTAATGTTCTATGGGTGTGGGGTATCTTAAGGGATTTTAGAGGTAAGATGATTCTTGTTTTGCTATTCCTTTAAGACCACTATGTTCTTTTCTTTGAACATTATGGCCTTCATTATGGGATATTACTATGCATTCAGATAGGCTTTAAAAAAATCTGGTTTGAAATTGATGCTTTACTGCTTTTGAATTTATTAAACTCTGGAGCTCATGGTAATATTGAAGTCTACTATACTCTCAATCATACTAGAAGGTTTCTTGCTTCTTTTGATTATCACATCTCTCATATTTATCGAGAAGGGAATTCTTGTGTAGATTTTTTGGCTAATCTGAGTGCAAAGTCCTCAATGGTTAAGATATTTTTTTATGATAATAGTCCCCCTTTATTAAGGGGATTTTTAAATTTAGATAGAACTGGTCAACCTTATGTTAGGAAAATGTAAGCTTCTATGTTTGGCAGTTGGATATTGTGCTGATTGGTGGAGATTTTCCATCTCCTATTCATTCTTATGGTGCTAGATACATTCAATTTTTTTCTCGGTTTTGAGGGGCTTGTCTCAGGATGTTGTAGGGAGAATTCTTTTGATGGTTGGGGAGGGATTTTTCATCATGCTTGGTGTACCTTTGCTGGCAATATATCAGTCATTGCTGCTATTAGGAGTGCATCCTAATACTCCTTTGGGCGATATAACTAACTACTATAGCATCCCACAGTTTAGACTAGATTTTCAGGGTATTTTGGTTACCTGCGGAAAAAATTATCTCCATCATTTCAATTATCTTTGGAAGTTGGATATCATTTTCTTACTCGGTGATGTTGTGGTTGTTGCGTTATTCTATGCGAGAATGGGTTGTTTCTTTTGTCCTGGAATTTTGGGTGAATGTTGATTGCTCTAATGCCTTTCTGGTTCATTTAGGCCGGCTATTCCTGCTCTGCTTATATGGTGTTGCACTAGTTTATTAGTTATTAGTTAGTTATTATTATTAGTTATTATTAACTAAATAACAAACTAAAAACTAAAATAGTAAACTAATAAACTAATAATAAACTAATGAATAAACTAACTAATAAAACTAACTAAACTAATAACTAAACCTAATAACTAATAAACTAAAACTAACTAATAATAACTAAACTAATAAAAACTAAATAAACTAATAACTAATAACTAAACTAAAAAAACTAATAATAATAACTAATAATAACTAATAATAAACTAATAAAATAACAAATAATAAAATATAATAATAAATAAAACTAAAAATAATAAATATAATAATAAAAATAATAAAAACTAATAAAACTAATAAACCTAAACCTAAAACTAATAAACTAATAATAATAATAATAATAATAATAATAATAATAATAATAATAATAATAATAATAAACTAATAATAATAATAAACTAAACTAATAACTAATAACTAATAATAAAATAAATATTAATAACCAATAAAAAACTAATAAAATAAATAACCAACTAAACTAATAAAATATAACTAACTATAATAAACTAACTAAATAAAATAAAACTAATAAAACTAATAAAACTAATAATAAAACTAACTAATAATAACAACAAATAAAATTAATATAACTAAAATATTAAACTAATATAACTACTAATAACTAACTAATAAAACTAATAACTACTAATAACTAATAATAACTAATAACTAACTAATAATAACTAATAAATCAAATACTAACTATAATATAAACTAATAAATAATAATAATAATAAACCTAATAAACAAATAATAATAAACTAATAAACTAAATTGATAACTACTAAATAATAACTAATAAAAATAACTAAACTAAATAACTAATAAAACATAATAACTAAACAAATAAATAATTAATTAATAATAAAAATAACTAATAACTAACTAATAATAATAATTAAAACTAATATCTAATAACTAATAATAAAAATAATAAATAAATTAATAATTAATAAAATAACTAATAATAAATAACTAATAATAAAAACTAAAATAATAACTAAATAATAAAATAACTAAAACTAATAAAACTAATAATAACTAACTAATAACCAACTATTAAACCTAAAAACTAATAATAATAAACTAATGAATATAATAATTAACTAATAATCTAAAAAAACTAACTAATAATAAAAACTAATAACTAAAACACTAATAAATTAATAACTAATAAACTAATAACTAAACTAATAATAATTTAAAACTAATTAAACTAAATAACTAAATAACTAAAATAATAATAAATAATAAACTAACTAATAACTAAAACTAAAATAATAACTAAAATAACTAAACTAAATAAATAATAACTAATAATAACCAATAACCAAAACTAATAAATAAAACTAATAACCAAATAACCAATAATTAGAACTAATAATAAAAATAATAAAATAGTAAACTAATAACTAAATAAATAATAATAAACTAATAACTAATAAAACTAATAAAACTAAAACTAATAATAATAATAATAATAATAATAATAATAATAAAATAACTATAATAAAACTAAATTGATAATAATAATAATAATAATAATAATAATAATAATAATAATACTCCAATAAATAATAATAAAACTAAATTAATAAAACTAATAATAAACTAAACTAATAATAACTAATTAGTAGTAATAACTAAAATAATAATAATAATAATAATTAAAAAAAAACTAACTAAACTAACTAATAAAAACTAAAAACTATAATAATTAAACCTAATCCTAAACTACAATAATAAACTAAATTAATAACTAATCCAAACTAACCAATAATAATACTAATAATACAATAACTATAATAATAATAAAGTAATAAATTATAAAACTAAAATAACTAAGAAAACTAAACTTAATAATAATAAAATTAATAATAACTAACTAATTACTAACCTAATAAACTAAACTAATTATTATAATAATAATTATTATTATTATTATTATTATTATTATAATAATAATAAGTCAAACTAATAATAATAACTAATAACTAAAACTAACTAATAAAATAAATAATTAACTAATAATAAACTAAAAACAAATAACTAAACTAATAACTACAAAAACTAAAACTAATAATAATAAAATAATAAATAATAAAACTAAACTAATAACTAATAATAACTAATAACTAAAAATAATAACTAACTAAACTAATAACTAATAATAACTAATAAACTAATAATAACTAAAAAAAACTAATAAACTAATAACTAATAAAATAAAACTAATAACTAATAACTAATAAAAAAATAATAATAATAATAACTAATAATAACTAAAGTTAAAACTAATAAAAATTAATAACTAACTAAAAAACTAATAAATAATAATAAAATTAATAACTAACTAATAAAATTGATAATAACTAATAATAATAATAACTAAATTAAACTAATAAATAATAAAATAATAACTAATAATAAAACTAACTACAACTAATAAATAACTAATAAAACTAAACTAATAACTAATAATAAACTAATAACCTAACTAATAATAACTACTAACTAACTAAAAGGTCAAATCAACTTGAAATCAAACCAAATCAAAATATATTGAAATCAAAGCTTGCAATACATTTCAAATGATCAAGCTAAACTAACCCATGACCTAATTGATTGGTCAAATGGGTCAAATTGGTCAACTTGACCCATTTGAGCTAAATGAACCTAAATGAACCAAAATCCAACTTGACCTAAAAGGTCAAATCAAACAAACTAAAATTGATTGAAACCAAAGCTTGCAATACAGTTCAAATGATCAACCAAGCCTAAACCAACCCATGGCCTAACCCAATTGGGTCAAATGGGTCAAATTGCTCAACTTGACCCAATTGACCTAAATGAACCAAAACCAAATATAAATCAAATTGAACCAAACCAATGATACCCATAGGCTGATCATTTGAACTTGACCTAACCCATGGTTTGATCCAATTTGACCAATTGGTCAACTAACCCAATTTGACCCAACTTGACATAAATGTTGATTTGGATCATATGTGGAGGTCAATAGTGGCCAAACCATCTAAGGCGACTCTCTCTAATCTTATCTGCCACTAGAGCTACTCCAACTTTTTCCCGAACATACTCATTTTGCATTTTATCTCTAAGAGTAAAGCCACTCATCCACCTGAGCATCCTCATCTCTATAACACATAACCTAATCTTATGCTTCTCTTTTATTGGCCAACATTCTACACTATAAATCATTGTAGGTCTTAGCACCATCTTATAATTTTTTTCCTTAAGTTTAAGCGGACTTTTTTTATCACACAAAGGCGGATGCATTCCTCCACTTCAACCATCCAACTTGAATTCTACTAATAACATCTCCATCTATTTCACCATCATTTTGAATAATAAACCTAGCTATCAGATAAATCACTCTTTTTTACTCACTTGTTCACCTAATGTCACAACACTACCATTAGAACTTCTATAACTAAAATTACACTCCATATATTAAGTTTTAGATCTACTTAAATGAAACCCTTTAGACTCTAAGGTTGACCTCCATAATTCAAGTTTCTCTTGGACTCCCTCTCTAGTCTTATCAACAAGAAGAATGTCATCAGCAAAAGCATACACCAAGTTACATCTTCTTGTAAATGCCAAATAAGAACATCCATAACTAAAGCAAAAAGATAAGGGCTTAAAGCTAATCCTTGATGTAATCCAACTAAAATAGGAAAATATTTTGTCAATCCTCCTTGGGTTTGGACACAAGTAATAGCTCTAGTATACATATCCTTAATGACTTTAATATAACCAATATTAACTCCTTTCTAATCTAGAACTCTCCAAAGAACATCTTTTGAAACATTATCATAAGTTATCTCTAAATCAATAAAAATCATATGTAGATCCTCCTTACTTTTACTTTATCGTCTCCATCAAACCTCTTAACAAATGTATAGCATCCATAGTAGATCTACCTATCATGAAACCAAACTAATTGTGAGAAACTTTTGTATCATCATAACCTATGCTTAATTACTCTCTCCCATAATTTTAATGTATGACACATTAACTTAATTCCTATAATTTGTACACTCTTGTGCATCACCTTTATTCTTAAATATAGGAACCAAAAAACTCTTCCTCCACTCATCTCGAATCTTTTTAGTCTTTAAAATAATATTAAAAAGATTTGTAAGCTAAGAAATTCCTTGATCTCTAAACATTTACACATACATTAGAATATATCATCGGTCCTACTATTTTTTCTACATTTATTTTCTTTAAGGTTTCTCCCAACTTCAAAATACTAATCGATGATAAAATAAAATTCTTTATTTTGTTTTAGGTAAGGTTACTAAATTAATCGTATTTTTAGATCCTTCATTAAAAATTTTATCAAAATACCACATCCACATACTTTCAATGTCCTTTTCTAAGAAAAGTACTTTATGATTTCCATCTTTAATACACCTCACTTGAACTAAATCAACTTCTCCTACCTCTTTAGTTTGCTAACTTATACATACATCTTTCACCTTCTTTGGTATCCAATCTATTGTATAATCACTAAAAGTTATTTTTTTTTGCATCATATATTATTTTTTTAGAATCTCTACGGGCGACTTTATATATTTCTCAATTCTCTTGATTTTTTGCATCTAAACCTAATTTTATAATAATGTTTCTTATTTTTTTTATCTTTTCTTACATATTCTGACTCCACCACCAACTATTTTTATTAAAAGAAGCATTTCCTTTTCGATTCTCCAAGCAAATTTTTTTACAACTTGTTTAATTTCACTTCTTTTTTTCACCATTGACCATATGACATCCCAAACTCTAAGCTCTTATAGCTGCTCTTAAAAAATATTTTTATTAGTGTTGTTTTGGTCCATCTAATCCTAAGACAATAATTTAATTTATTTTTATCTTCCAATCTTTCATCTTAAAATCTAAAACTAATAGTTATGTTGGGCACTTAAACTTTCACTTGGAATTACTTTACAATCTTTACAATCTAAATGATCTATTTTTCTTATCGAAAATAATCAATCGTGTTTTACTAGATCCATTTTTAAGTAATAAGTAATAATATGCTTATCTCTTTTCTTAAATAAAGTATTAACAAATACAAGAAAAAAATATAGTCTACATTCTTTATTAGTCACTCTAAATCCATAGCCATAATGAATACTTTAAAATCTTCCACTCTACCAACATGTCCATTTAAATCTCCTTCAAATATTTTTTTTTCAAAGGTATCTTTTTATTAATCCCTCTAATTCATTCCAAATATTTTCTTTTGAGCCTACATCCAAACTTGAGGAGCATAAACATTTATAACATTGATAATCTTATTATCAACAATAATCTTTAAAGCTATAATTCTTTCTCCACATCTATTAATATTTATAACACTATCCTTCAAATTTTTATCTATAATCACACCTATGTCATTTCTAATTCAACATTTACTTGAATACCAAAGCTTAAAACCTAAACTATCAATCTCCTTAGCCTTCTCCCCAACCCATTTAGTTTCTTGGACACATAAAATATTTATCTTCCTATGAACCATAATATCTATTAATTCCATTACTTTACCTGTAAGAGTACCTTCGTTCCAAATTCCTAACCTAATTTTACTTTCATGGACTGACTTTTTTTCCTGCATCCGTCCATAATGTGGGAGCACTTGTTATTACTGAGCGTCGTGTAGCACTTACACTTTCCAGATTCGGGGCCATACGGTCGTCATTTCTAGACTTAGCATTAACACAATATTTTAAAGGATTCATGTCATGATTATTTTGACAAGTTATACTGTGGCCATCACAACCCTCCACTTTTCAAAATTTCAATGACAACAAAATAACACTGAGGTGGAAATGAGATATACTTTGCACTTGAATCAAGCATCTCGTAGCTATTCATCCTTGTTTCTATGCATATTCAACTTGATCAGTTATTTTAAAAGTTTTATTGAGTTTGAGCCTAATGGCCTTCTAGTTATTTTTTTTATCTATTTTTTTTCCTATTATTTATATTTAGTGTGGTGTATTTTCATTTTGTCTTAACATGATGTAACAATTTTATTTATTAACAAAATGTCTCCTAGTTTTATTATTTTATGGAAGTCTTGATTGCGTACATTTTTGTCGTATTCAAAAAAGTCTAATTATGTTAGAAGAAGTTTACATGATCCCATAAGTTCCCTAATCGATACATTTCTAAAAGTGAATAATGTTGTTATTAATGCTTTTCTTATATCTGTTATTAAAAAAGCTCGATCATCGGATTATGAATATTTCATTTGAAGATCTATGTTTGATAGGCGATACAATGGACATCAATATGTGGGCAATGTTCTTAATCATCATCCACGACATTCATACAACTACTTTAGAATACAAACATAAGCATTTGTGCAATTACAAAATCTTCTAGTTAGTCTTGCAATTACAATCATATACTAAGTGAATAATGTTGTTATTAATGTGTTGCTTATATCTGTTATTAAAAAAGCTCGATCATCGGATGATGAATATTTCATTTGAATATCAACGTTTGATAGGCGATACAATGGACATTAATATGTGGGCAATATTTTTAATGATCATCCACGACATTCATACAACTACTTTAGAATACAAACAGATGCATTTATGCAATTACAAAATCTTCTGGTTAGTCGTGGGCTACTAAGTGACACTAGAAACATAATGTTAGCTGAACAACTTGATATTTTTCTTAGTAGTGTTGCACATACGCATAGTTGCAGAGAGTTATGCAAATTCTTTTAACATTCATTTGAAACAAAGAGCCGTTACTTGAACCAGATGTTGCAAGCCATTACTCATTATCAAAGAAGTTCATCAATTCACCACTTATGGAAGGAGAGTGGTCAACATAAATAAAAGGCAATCCATAATTTTACCCTTTCTCTAATGATGCAATTGGCACACATGTACCAGCTATTGTTAATTCATGATTGTAGAAATAGTTACTGTAACAAAAAAAAAAAAGATTTACTTCACAAAATATAATAGTTGTTCTTTGTTTTGATCCACAAATTTTATCTCATTTCTAGTAGGAAAAATTCCATAGCATATATGAGGATTCTATGGTGATCGGTAGAGCTAAGAGGTTTTCATGTTTTACAAGGAAAGTATTACTTGGTCAACTCAGCCAATGCAAATACATATAAACTCATTGTACCATTTAGATGATTTTGATATCATTTAAGTGATTACTACGAAGGAGCATTTCGTAGATACATGATGCCACAACAATTATTTAACCATCATCACACAAAACTATGTACCATAGTTGGGAGGAATTTTGGAATTTGAAAAGAAAGATTTCAAGTCTTGGCATACAATCAGCAAGTAAGTAACTTAAAATTAACATGTTTTTCTTTAAGGTGCTTGTTGCTCATGTTGTTGCCCTTAAGTACGATCCATTAAGAATGTGGGACTTTATCACCCGTTGGTGCTAAGTTTATATCATTGCTTATATACCTATTTGTTTGTAAGACTATCCCATTAATGCCTATCTTATAGGGATAGTTAAGAATTTATTGGAATATTTAAATGTAATTTAAATTAGAACTAGGTGTAGAATTAATGGGGTTTAGGATGAACATGGATGAGCAACAAGATCTAATGGTGCCCTGTGATGCCTGGATGATTTCCACAATGAAGAAAAAACAAACTGACGACAAAGGATATAATGACCACTGGGTTGCACAAGGGTAGAGCTCAGGTACCCATTTATACTTTTCTTTTAGGATGTATAGTAATACCAGACCGCAATAGCCTCTATTTGTCTATTTTAGTTTGGTAATTTATTTGTTTAATCTGAGTACTTTGATTATGCACTATATGCTTTTTCCTATGTTTATTTTTGTGATTGTATGTGTTTTGAAAGCTTGGTTTTCATCTACGGGCTATTAAAATAAATTAATTTTTCTACCCAAGATCAACGACCAAGAGGAGTATTATTAGCTTTTTTTTTTGTCTATTTTTGGTGAAATAATGAAGGACATGCAACAGCATAGGGCGAGATCATGCCGAATTAGGGTAGAGGGAATTTAATTAGGTGATATTTTATTTTGTTAAAATTATTATTATATTTTATCTAATATATTCTTTTATGAATTTAAAATATTCTTCAATAACAATTATATATATATTGCTTGATAATCTCACATCATTCGCATAAACTTTGTATCATCATCCTACGCATTATTTCAAATTGTTTCATTGTCACGCATTTGTGATTTTGCATTTTTGAATTTGTGCTGGAACTCATGCAATATGACTGTTATTTCTTAATAATTTTTATGTCTTGAACATGTTAGTGCAATTATTTTTGCAAACATGCATCATTCAACCAACTTCAGCATCAATTAAAGTACCCAAACTTCAATTCATGTAATGTTGCATTCATCATTTGGCAGCTTTCATTGAATCAATCAAAAAGCATTCTCTTTGAAGATTTCAACATCTCAGATGCATAAGAACAACATGTTCTACAAGCAAGCATTATTTCAAATAATTTTGATTGCCAACAAAGCATTTTGGACTTGATTTGCATGATTTTTTGTTTATCATCCATCGATTTTGATTCCACTATGTTTTACTTGATCTGACTTATGGAATTGATGTCGAGGTCAACAAGTATTTTTTTTGCTTAATTGAAGTCATCTAGGTAGCTTCTTAATAAAACAAAATGTGCTTTAATGGCTTCTAAGATATCATTTTCTTAATTATTTAATGACTAAAAAATTATAGATATTTTTCACATCAAATTATACCTTCTAAGTATCAAATTATTTAAATTTGAAGAAGGTTGCCTATAATGATCAACTAAATTAAGATATTCAAGATAGAATTTCAACATGATTTCATAAAATATTTTTTCTAGGAGATTATATTACATTATCAAGAAATGTTTTATGTTGTTTATGTGTCACATCTATATTATTACTACAAGAATTAAATCCTCCTGCTATTATAATAATCTAAACTGAAGAATTTTAATGAAAGAATTTGCATAAATAAAATTTAGAACTATCCTATTTATATATTTAAAAATACCCTTTTGATGATTCATCATAAAAATAATTTATGTAATGTAGAAAATAATTCATCACAAAAAATGTTGTTGTTCCTTGATAAATGGAAGTTCGTGAGATGATTATTCATAATAGTCCAAAGTATTATTTTAATGTGGACAAGAAGAAGTTCTCTAGATGAACATCTTTGATTAAGAATATCACATATTTTTCATATTAAAATATGACTTTTCAAATTTTAAGTAATTAATTGTTTAAAAAATTAGAAATTTTGTCCAATATGATGAAGTGCTTAAAGGTATTCATGATAAAATTTTAGCATAACAACATAAAAAAATTTCACTAAGAAATCATATTATATTATTGAAAAGTGCTTTGTGTTGCATGTCGATATATTTAGTGCAGGTATTAGATCCACTCTCTATAGTTATAGAAATGCTTGAGAGATTCATTAGGTGAGATGTAAGCAACTACATGTTCCTATTAAGCAGGAACCATGGTCTTAAAAGGTTCAACAAATTGGGAAAAGTTTCTTCTTATAAGTCATGGACTAAATTAAGATGTTATAAGTATATATTTAAAAATGAAATGTTATTAGTAATGTAATTTGCTATTGGTTTTGTTAATGCTGAAATTCTCTGAAGATAATGAGGTTATATGGCGTTAAATAAATTGCTAGAATGGCAACTTGTTCGAGAGTTAGTTGTAGTTTGTATTCCCATCTCAAATGATGATTAAATTCTTTGTGATTTTCTTTGAGGAAACTACTAAAAGAACCAACTTGCAAAGTAAGCACAATAATAACAAAAAATATCTACTTTTGTGACATAAAGGCCTATTATTATGTAACCTCAAAGTACTAGGGCCTACTAACAAAGTATCTATTTATACATAACATTCAAGATAAATAAGAAGTAAAGCTTCTAAAAAACACAAATATGCCTTAATCTACAAACATCCCAAATTTAACATAGTTGAGTATCAAAGGTGGCAATTCCTTAGTTAGTAAATGCATGAAATATTCAAATAAAACTCTAAAGGATATCATCTATGAAAGTATGCATAGAACTGATATTTTTTTCTTAAATTAAATTAATAAATAATTTCAAATATAGTTACAAAAAAATATGCATTGCATAAAAATAATTATAAATTACAAGAAAGAAGAATCTAAAGTAGAAATAAATAACAAGACTTTATTATGCATACCTCTTTAGCATCATCAATGCAATATCTGTTTATAAAAAAAAAACCTAGCTCAAATCACTGGCCAATACATCATTGTAGTATCTATCCAAGAAGTCTTCATCATCATTATTCCTCACTTAATCTTGTAAATTTATTAAGTAAATAAATTGGATGCAATAAAAGTAGAGCTAAACATGTTTATATTTATTAGAAACCAACAAAGATAATATGCACCAAAAATTCAAAATCTAACTAAAACTAGGATCAAATTTATTCATGTAAAAATTTCAAATATTCCTAATATAAAATGACTACACCTGAACAATATCCAAACAAAAATAACACATCCATACATAGAAAAAGGAAGGAATTTTTTTGTGAAAAATGTTACTCTGAGTTCATAGTGCAACCAAAATGATGTAGGATATAACACTAAATCAAACTCAATAAAGATAAACAAAAGTTCGAGTTGAAAAAGAGCATGTTTGTATTAAAATTCCTAAAAACTACATCAACTTTCACAAAGCAATAAAAAGCTCTATAAGATCACTTCAGGTTGTTAAACAATAATGGTAAATATGTATATAATTTTTCAAATTCTTTCCACTGACATAACTAGTTATAACGAGAGACAGGCAGCAAGTATGAAATGACACTGTTAAGTTATCCTTATTTTACTCATCATCTTCAACCGTTCATCATCATCAATTTTCAAGTTCACCCACTCTAATTTTTAAATGTTTTAAACCCTTCGAATTAAAGTAATAATAAAAAATCAAATATAATAGAAACTACAAATGCAAAATCGTAGAACACAAAAATAAAAAATAAATAAAAATAGCATCCCAATAATAAACAAGTTACTAAACTATTGAAGCACATTGATGGCTGAGATTAGTGGCCTCCAAGAAAAATTATTTCAAAAACAAGGATCAGTTGTCATAGTAGTTTCAAAACCATATGAACCAAGGAAAAAATATAAAGAAAATTTCTATAGAAACAGATCGATGCTGTTATGTATTTTTTTATGAATCCCATAAGCCAAAGAAGTATTATAATACTAGACAATAATTTAAAAAATAAATAAAATGAATATATTATATTATTAAATTAATAAGAGTTTGGTGCTTCTTTAAAAAGAATTCTATAACTCCAGCATAACACAACCTCTAATATCTCTGCTTTACCATAACACAACCCAACAGAACATCTAACCCCGTCATAAGTCAATGCATCTCTAATATCGTTGTAGGCACGACATGATCTTAAAAACAAACCCTAACAAAAATTGGAACAAAACACATACCCCGCTGGCACCCCCATTATCGCCCTATATTCACCATCACTTTATGTTTTTTTTTCTTTTTTTTTCCTCAAAATCTTAGAACATGATACAATCTAGTGGGATGAATTACATGCCAATAACTAATGATCGAGCTTTTTTAATAACAGATATAAGAAACGCATTAATAACAACATTATTCACTTTTATAAATGTATCGATCAGGGAACTTATGGGATCATGTAAACTTCTTCTAACATAATTAGACATTTTTGAATACGACAAAAATGTATGCAATCAAGAATTCCATAAAATAATAAAACTAGGAGACATTTTGTTAATAAATAAGATTGTTACATCATGTTAAGACAAAATGAAAATACACCATACTAAATAATAGGAAAAAAAATACTGTTATAAGATCACTTCAGGTTGTTAAACCATAATGGTAAATATGTATATAATTTTTCAAATTCCTTCCACTGACATAACTAGTTATAACGAGAGACAGGCAGCAAGTATGAATTGACACTGTTAAGTTATCCTTATTTTACTCATCATCTTCAACCGTTCATCATCATCGATTTTCAAGTTCATCCACTCTAATTTTTAAATGTTTTAAACCCTTCAAATTAAAGTAATAATAAAAAATCAAATATAATAGAAATTACAAATGCAAAATCATAGAACACAAAAATAACAAATAAATAAAAATAGCATCCCAATAATAAACAAGTTACTAAACTCTTGAAGCACTTTGATGGCTGAGATTAGTGGCCTCCAAGAAAAATTATTTTAAGAACAAGGATCAGTTGTCATAGTAGTTTCAAAACCATATGAACCAAGGAAAAAATATAAAGAAAATTTCTATAGAAACATATCCATGTTGTTATGTATTTTTTTATGAATCCCATAAGCCAAAGAAGTATTATAATACTAGAAAATAATTTAAAAAATAAATAAAATGAATATATTATATTATTAAATTAATAAGAGTTTGGTGCTTCTTTAAAAAGAATTCTATAACTCCAGCATAACACAACCTCAACCTCTAATATCTCTGCTTTACCATAACACAACCCAACAGAACATCTGACCCCGTCATAAGTCAATGCATCTCCAACATCGTTGTAGGCACGACATGATCTTAAAAACAAACCCTAACAAAAAGTGGAACAAAACACATACCCCGCAGGCACCCCCATTATCGCCCTATATTCACCATCACTTTATGTTTTTTTTTTCTTTTTTTTTCCTCAAAATCTTAGAACATGATACAATCTAGTGGGATGAATTACATGCCAATAACTAATGATAGCATCTACATGCAAATACATGACTTTTTGTACCTATTCATCACATAAACAACTCAATCTATAAGCTTATTGGTATTTGTACGTGGAAATATCAATGTAAATTCCAACAACAAGACGGCGCAGATATTTCATCTGAAATTCTCTACAATCCGATAAATTCTGTCATGAGAGAACTCTATTAGCGAAAAAGGAGAGGCAATCGACTAGCACACCAAGCAATCGGAGCCCTACGAATTTCTCTTGATCACTTAGAAGACCTACTACGGCGACAAAGTCGGCACCGATTTCCCTCGCCTTCTCCTCCAGCACTACTGACAACATCCGTCAAGGCCACAATCTCCCAGCTCCCCCCTAACACGGTAACACCCACGACTTCCTCCAACTCTCTCCTCCCTCCGCATCCCGCCTTCTCCCTTTATTGCCCAACTTCGAGAGCCGGCGGCATGAGAAGAGAAAGACACAGCATAGTAGTGAGAGAACTTCACTGAGAAAAGTATATCGTTGGAGTTCTTTTCAATTCGCATTAGTGTTATAACGGGACGGATAGAATACAACGAATAGTTATTATCAAATATAAAATAGAAAATAATTATATTTTACATTTTAACAATAAAACGGGACCGATGGAATACAACCGACAGTTATTATCAAATATAAAATATAAAATAATTATATCTTACATTTTAAAAATAATACTAGGAAATGTATACTTGCTCTCGTGAGTTTAATACAAATTTCATGCCTATCAATCAGATTTAATACTCATTATATATTTTGATTAACTAAGAGCTTATATGAAACCAATTTTATTTTATTTTTATTTTTTATTTTTTATATTATTTTTAAATATTATATTTATTGAATATCTTTATTTTTTGTTTTTAAAAATAAATTACATTATTTTTAAAATATTTAAAATATTTTACAAATATTTTTAAAATTATCAGCATTAAATCTACTTTATTTTAAAATAAAATAAATATCTTAAATTACCCCTTAACCCATACATTTGTACGAAAATATTGAACTTCTAAGAGATGCATGACTAAACAAATTTTTTTGTTGAATTACAACTTCAATTTTAATTTGCCTTTATATACACACACATACAAGTTTATTCATCATCTTATTATACAGAAAAATAATAACTTAACATTTAAAATAATTAAAAAACTGAACATATAAAACAGAATCAAATTTAACCGAATATCTATTTAATAAATATAGATGTATAAAATAATTAATATTTACAAATATTTTGCAAAATGTAATTCCTATTAAAATCATGATAATTTTTTATTGACTTCACTACATTTTTTTCACGGTGCAGAAATTTTAGTATATCTAAAAAATTTTAAATTAAGTTTTGATTTTGCCTAATCTATTTTAACTGATGATCCAAAAAGTTTAACTGCCTATTTGGGATTAATTTTACTTTTTATTTTTTATTTTATTTTTATATTATTTTTAAAAATATATTTACTAAATGCATTTTTTTAATATTTGTATTTTTAAAAATAAATTATATTATTTTTAAAATATTTAAAATAATTTTTGAATTTTTTTAAAAATAATTATCGCCATCAATCATATTTTAATTTAAAAATAAAAAAAAATAATGATTACAAACAGCTACCGATTATTTCGGAAATATAGATCGATCTTAAAAATAATTTCGAGACCCCATGAACAAACAAAAAATAAATAAATAAATTACATAGAAATCCAATAACGTCATTCTATATTTTTTAATAAATCTCACAATACAGAAAAATTAAAACAAGAATTGTGTGACATGTATGTAAATCTTCCTTAAAACAATTGGACAAATAAAAAAATGGATGAACAAGTTTGACTATTAAATGCATCAGAGTTTAATGTTTTCTTTAAAAAGAATTCTAGAACTCCAAAGAAGATGGGAAACAGAAAACTACTACTTCAGACGAGGATACTTAAAATATTAAACCCCTACTCTCGCACCTTTCACTTTACCATAACATAACCCAACAGAATATCAAATCTTTCTTAAGTCACCCACCCTCCAACATCACCGTAGGAATCTCCAAATATATAAGAAAAAAAAAACTGACTAAGTTTCGAATGGATCTTCGCCTCCATTGTTGTTCACCATCTTTTTAAGTTTCAGAAATACAAACCCTAACAAAGCCACCCCATCTCCAAAAACAAACCTTAAAAAGTTTGGAAAGGGAGCTTGCGCCACTATCGCCCTAAATTCACCATTTTTTACGTTTCAAGAAATTTAAATCCTCGGAATTACATAACAATAACTCATGGCAGCATCTGCAAGCGAATTCCCTATTATCTAATCTGAATTTTCCCTTAATCACATAAATCTCCCCCAACCACCAAAGCCCTCAACTTCCTCCTCCTCCTCCCTCCGAATCCCCTCACTTGTACTTCGATTCTCACCAGAAGAGAGAGAGAGAGAGAGAGAGAGAAGACAACCTTGGCAGCCAAACGTCCGCTGAGAAAGCCGATCGTAGCATAGAGGAAAGAGACAGCAGAGTAGAAGAAGAAACCTAATTTGGGAAAGTCGGGAGTTTATCTCAGCTTGCCTTCGGTATTTATAGCAGCAATTCAAAATAATTATTCAAATATATTCCAATCTTTCCGATGTTTTTTAAATATATCATAAAATATATATTTTTATATTTTAAATAGTAACGCAAATATTTTTACGTATAATTACATTTTTTTATTTATATTAAAAATACTTTTTTGCAAGTCTTTTTTTTACCTATAATTACATTTTTTATTTATATTAAAAATACTTTTTTTCAAGTCTTTTTCTAATCTTTCACAAATATTTTTAGAGTTTTATTTAAAAAATTTTTAGATAATCTATATTTTTTTTTCCTAATTCCAGAACAAACTAGGTATGCTACACATAGGGTTGTAATCAAGTTGAGCCGAGCCGAGTACTTATCGGATTGAATTTGGCTTGGATAAATTAAAAATTATTCATATTCAGTTCGAGTTCAAGCCCATCTTTCATATAATGTTTGAACCTAGCTTATTTAATTTTATCTATATTCAAGCTTGATTTGTACTTGACTTGTTTAAAATAATCAAACAAATATATTATTGAGTTAATGAACGAGTTTTAAATGATTATTAAAAGATTTTCTATTTTTTTGCTAAGTTAATCTCTTAAATCTCATGTAAGTTTTCCACACAATATAAAATCTAAAATCTAAAAAAAATTTAAATCATGAAAAAATTAAGAGATAATCTTGCAAAAGTATACATAAAAATCAAGAGCTAAATATTTTAATAATATGATGTGATCGGTGGAAGTAAATGTGAAGACAAAGAAATGGCCGGTGAAAGTCAATGTAAATATGAGGGAATGGACGACAGAAGTTAATATAGAAGAGGAGTTAGGGTTCACTTCAAGGGACGAAGTTGGCTTAAGGCGTGAACTGCTAATACGAGAATAAGAGAAAATCATGAGGTTTGCAACTCTCAGCTTTTAATCAAACGTTGAACCATGAGCTGTAACTTGAGTTTATTGGGTCACCCATTTTTTTAAAAAAATTTATCCTTAGCTAAACATTTCTATAATTCGTATGTGTTTTTTATTTTATTTTTTTACTTTGATTATTTATCATATAATTTATAAAGTTATAATCTCAATTATTTTATATAAATATTTAATGATATGTATAATACATTTTATAAATTATACTACTAAATTATAATATATTTTTTATTAAATATTTAATTAAATAATTATAAGTTATATTTACTCATAGTTTTAAGATAATAGATGAATTATCATTAAGCTTAATATCAAGTATTTAATAAATTACTTCTTAAACAATCAACAAGTATGTTCATGAACATAAACAAATAACCACAATCATGTTCAGTTCATTTAGCATTCGAGTTTTAAAATAATATTCAAGCTTGTTTATTTATTAATTTGACCAAACATGCCAAAGATTAATCGAAATAGTTCCAATTCAACAAGTACACTAGTTCATTTATAGACAAAATTGATCACAAACATGCCATAAATGTTTTTATTTTTATTTTCAAAAATCAATAACATTATTTTTACAAACACTTAAGTATTTTAAAAAAAATATCATTTACCACCAAACATATTTGTTTTAAAACAAAACAAAATTAAGAAATAATACATAAAAAATAAAAGTGATCCCATATGCCCCCTAGTATATGGAAACTATAATGTGTTTATTTCTCAAAATAATTACAAATTAAGACTCTGATCGGTCCAAGGGATTCATCGTCAACTGAGCTTCATTTTAGCTTTGTACATCGTTGCGATTCAATTTTGTTTTTGAAATGGTTTGCAGAACATCCCACCCTTACTACATGAAATAATTAACAAAGTTTATTTTAAAGATGTTTATCACACCTTGCTTTAGTTCAAAAATTGGTGAGATTATAAAAAAAAATTATTGGACTCGTCACATATTTCATATTTATAATCACATTAAATATGATAATAGTGATGAAATATCGATATAATATTGCGCAAGCTTTAGATCAAAATGTCTTGATTGTAGCAAGAATCACTTTTTTTACGAAATAAAATATACTCAAAATTATTATAATAGAAGTTCCTCGACTAATTTGATTAAATAGGACGATCGAGGGATGCAACAACATAATCTAGTCTGAATTGCCTCAACTACAATCAAAATTATTTGAACATATGAATCTCATCAATATATCTGACGCATCAAAATTATCAAGATAGGGTGGCACACAATCAATTCAACTATACGAAATGAAATTAATGATCAACAGATGCTAAACATGAATTTAACATGGATTGTCCCAATCATCATCAAAATTACTATAATGATCTCAGATTACAAAACTAATGTTATTATTATTTCAAACATAAAAAATTGCTTGAAAAAACACGAATATTATATAGGCCATCATGCGAAAGAAAAATGCAAAAAATTGATTAACCGTGAGATGATAATACAAAAAAACTCAGAAAATAAGAAAGATAAATTTTACGATAAAATGACAAAAAAATTCAATCAATTAAACTTAAATGAAACTAAAATTAAATTAGGCATTAATTTAATATAATTATCATTACATAAAATTATATATATTACCATTACTATTTAAATTGGAATAAATTAAATAAGCCTAAAATAATTTCTCATCAATCCTAAACATCTAAATCCGTGTTCTGCCTATTAACGTTTTGTCTCAGCTCATCCCTGGCCGCATTCACATAAAATTAGAAAAAGAAAAAGAAATTCTTATGTCAGGCAAATTCTTTCCCACGCCAGCTCTAACTCGATCCATCAGGCAAACTATTAAAAAGCATTCCTTTCAACTTGAACATTTATTTCAAACTCAAAAACTTAGGTTGATCGAAATCATTTATAGTTATTAGTTATTAGTTTATTAGTTTATTAGTTTATTTTTTATTATCAGTTTATTTAGTTTATTAGTTTAGTTAGTTTTTGTTTATTAATTATTAAGTTATTAGTTAGTTATTTAGTTTTAGTTATAATTTATTTTAGTTTTATTAGTTTATTATTAGTTATTAGTTATTAGTTTAATTATTTTATTAGTTATTATTATTAGTTTATTAGTTTAGTTATTAGTTATTATTATTAGTTAGTTTTTAGCTTATTATTAGTTAGTTTTTAGTTTATTATTAGTTAGTTTTTTAGTTTTAGTTATTATTAGTTAGTTTTATTAGTTATTAGTTTAGTTATTTTATAAGTTTTTTTAGTTATTTTATTATTAGTTTTAGTTAGTTTTTTATTATTAGTTTATTAGTTTAAGTTATTAGGTTTATTAGTTTAGTTAGTTAGTTATTTAGTTATTATTTTTATTAGTTTAGTTTTATTATTAGTTATTAGGTTTATTAGTTTTAGTTTAGTTTAGTTTTTAGTTTATTATGAGATTTATTTAGTTTTTAGTTTTAGTTTTAGTTAGTTTTAGTTAGTTTTATTTAGTTATTTGTTATTAGTTTTGGTTTTATTAGTTTTTTTAGTTTATTAGTTTTATTAGTTTATTTGTTTATTATTATTACATTTATTTTTATTAATTAGTTAATTATTATTATTAGTTTTTTAGTTTTAGTTTTATTATTATTAGTTAGCTATTAGTTTAGTTTATTTTTATTATTATTATTAGTTAGTTTTTTAATTTTATTAGTTTATTAGTTAGTTAGTTTTAGTTTTTAGTTTAGGTTTTATTAGTTTAGTTATTGGTTATTAGTTTGTTATTATTAGTTATTAGTTATTATTAGTATAGTTTAGGTATTTATTATGTTATTATTGTTAGTTTTATTAGTTTAGTTAGTTATTTTAGTTTTATTAGTTATTAGTTTTTTTTAGTTTATTAGTTAATTATTAGTTAGTTTGGTTATTAGTTCTATTAGTTTTATTAGTTAGTTAGTTTTTTAGTTTTAGTTTAGTTATTAGTTTATTATTTTTTTAGTTTAGTCAGTTTTATTAATTATTATTAGTTAGTTATTACTTTATTAGTTATTATTATTATAGTTATTATTATTATTATTTTTCATATTATTATTATTATTATTATTAGTTAGTTTATTAGTTAATTATTAGATAGTTATTAGTTTTAGTTATTATTAGTTTTAGTTTATTAGTTTATTTAGTTTAGTTATTAGTTAGTTAGTTTATTATTATTAGTTTTAGGTTTAGTTATTAGTTTAGTTAGTTTTTTAGGTTTATTAATTTTAGTTAGTTAGTTTTTAAGTTTATTAGTTATGAGTTTAGTTTTATTAGTTTTATTAGTTATTAGTTATTAATTTTAGTTAGTTATTAGTTTATTAGTTTTATTAGTTTTAGTTATTTTATTTATTTAGTTTTAGTTATTATTAGTTATTAGTTTAGTTATTATTATTATTAATTATTAGTTTTAGTTAGTTATTAGTTGTTATTAGTTAGTTAGGTTATTTATTAGTTAGTTAGTTTATTATTAGTTATTAGTTATTATTATTAGTTTATTAGTTATTATTAGTTATTATTTAGTTTTAGTTAGTTTTGTGGTTATATTAGTTTTTTTATTATTTATTAGTTTAGTTTTATTATTTAGTTTTTTAGTTAGTTAGTTAGATAGTTAGTTTAATTATTTGGTTTAGTTTTATTTATTAGTTTATAGTTTTTTTATTTATTAGTTATTAGTTATTGGTTAGTTTATTATTTTATTATTAGTTATGAGTTAGGTTATTATTAGTTTAGTTTTAGTTTAGTTTTTATTTTTGGTTTTATTAGTTAGTTTTATGTTTATTAGTTTAGTTATTTAGTTTTAGTTATTAATTATTATTAATTTATTAGCTTATTAGTTTTATTAGGTTTAGGTTTTAATTTAGGTTTTAGTTAATTATTAGTTTTAGTTATTAGTTTAGTTTTTATTAGTTATTTATTATTAGTTTAGTTATTAGTTATTATTATTAATTAGTTATTATTAGTTTTTAGTTATTAGTTTTAGTTATTAGTTTAGTTATTACTAGTTATTAGGTTTTTATTCATTATTAGTTAGTTATTATTATTATTAGTTAGTTAGTTTAGTTATTTATTAGGTTATTATTCATTAGTTATTATTATTTATTATTTATTAGTTATTAATTTAGTTATTATTTAGTTTTTTAGTTAGTTATTAGTTATTTGTTATTTAGTTATTTAGTTGTTATTAGTTTATTAGTTTAGTTATTTAGTTTTTTAGTTTTAGTTTTATTAGTTATTAGTTTAGTTTTTAGCTAGCTATTATAAGTTAGTTAGTTTATTAGTTATTAGTTATAGTTAGTTATTATTAGTTAGTTAGTTTTTATTTATTATTTTTAGTTATTAGTTTAGTTATTTAGTTATTAGTTATTATTAGATTAGTTAATAGGTTTTATTAGTTATTAGTTATTTTTATTATTAGTTTTTAGTTTAGTTATTTATTAGTTATTATTATTAGTTTTATTATTAGTTATTAGTTTAGTTATTATTAGTTAGTTAGTTATTATTTATTAGTTTTTAGTTAGATAGTTTATTATTAGTTAGTTAGTTTTAGTTAGTTATTAGTTTAGTTTTTTAGGTTATTTAGTTTTTTAGTTTTATTATTAGTTTAGTTATTAGGTTTTTATTTAGTTATTAGTTATTAGTTAATTACTTATTAGTTATTGTTAGGTTTAGTTATTAGTTAGTTTTATTAGTTAGTTTTAGTTAGTTTTATTTTTATTATTAGTTATTAGTTTTAGTTATTATTATTAGTTTTAGTTAATATTAGTTATTTGTTAGTTTAGTTAGTTATTTATTAGTTTATTAGTTATTATTATTAGTTTTTTTAGTTTAATTAGTTTTTATTAGTTTAGTTTTATTATTATTAGTTAGTTAGTTAATAGTTTATTAGTTATTTAGTTTATTAGTTTAGTTATTATTAGTTAGTTTATTAGTTTAGTTTATTAGTTTTTTACTAATTATTAGTTATTAGTTTAGTTAGTTTTATTATTATTTATTTATTATTATTATTAGTTAGTTTAGTTATTAGTTTAGTTTATTATTATTAGTTGTATTAGTTAATTATTTTAGGTTTAGTTTGTTATTAGTTTTTAGTTTAGTTTAGTTTTTATTAGTTAGTTAGTTAGGTTATTAGTTAGTTAGTTTATTAGTTTAGTTTTTCATTATTAGTTAGTTTATTAGTTTTAGTTATTTTAATTATTAGTTAGTTATTAGTTTAGTTATTAGTTATTAGTTATTTATGTTTAGTTATTAGTTATTAGTTCAGTTTAGTTAGTTTTCTAGTTTAGTTTTTTTAGTTAGTTTATTTAGTTTTAGTTATTATTATTTAGTTATTAGTTTATTAGTTTTATTAGTTTTATTAGTTTAGTTTTTATTAGTTTTATTAATTTTAGTTTTTTAGTTTTATTTTGTTTTTATTAGTTATTTATTTAGTTAGTTAGTTATTAATTATTAGTTTTTTATTAGTTAGTTAGTTTAGTTATTATTAAGGTTTTATTGTTAGTTGTTTAGTTATTATTAGTTTAGTTTTAGTTATTATTAGTTATTATTAGTTTTTAGTTTATTAGGTTTATTATTTAGTTTATGTTTTAATTTTTAGGTTTTATTATTTATTAGTTATTAGTTTTAGTTTAGTTATTATTAGTTATTTAGTTTATTTAATTATTATTATTAGTTATTAGTTTTAGTTAGTTTATTAGTTTATTAGTTAGGTTTTATAAGTTATTAGTTATTTATTAGTTTTTTAGTTTTTTAGTTTTTTAGTTTTTTATTTATTAGTTATCTATTTTATTAATTTTTTAGTTTTTTAGTTTATTAGTTTTATTAGTTTATTAATATTAGTTAGTTATTTAGTTTATTAATTAGTTATTTTTAGTGTATTTAGTTTATTATTATTAGTTATTATTAGTTAATAGTTTATTAAGTTATTATTAGTTTATTAGCTAGTTAGTTATTATTAGTTATTAGTTTAGTTATTTTGTTAGTTATTTATTAGTTAGTTTTATTGGTTATTAGTTTAGTTATTATTATTATTAGTTAGTTATTATTAGTTTAGTTTTTAGTTTTATTAGTTTTAGTTATTATTAGTTAGTTAGTTTTTAGTTTAGTTATTATTAGTTTTATTTATTATTAGTTATTTAGTTAGTTTAGCTATTTAGTTTTTTATTAGTTAAGTTTTATTATTATTAGTTAGTTATTAGTTTATTTATTAGCTTTATTATTAGTTAGTTATTATTAGTTTTTAGTTTTTAGTTTATTATAGTTATTTCTATTAGTTATTAGTTATTAGTTATTAGTTTTATTATTAGTTTATTAGTTTTTAATTATTAGTTATTATTTATTAGTTAGTTATTAGTTAATAGTTAGTTAGTTATTATTATTTGTTATTTAGTTATTATTAGTTTATTAGTTAGTTTTATTATTTATTTAGTTAGTAATTAGTTATTAGGTTTTATTATTAGTTATTATTAGTTATTAGTTATTATTATTATTAATAATTTAGTTAGTTATTAGTTATTAGTTTATTAGTTAATTAGTAGTTATTAGTTATTAGTTATTAGTTATTAGTTAGTTTATCACTTTAGTTAATATTAGTTTTATTAGTTATTACTAGTTAATTATATTATAGTTTAGTTATTAGTTTATTTAGTTATTAGTTTATTAGTTTTATTAGTTTATTGGTTTAGTTCTAAATTATTATTAGTTATTAGTTTAGTTATTTATTATTATTATTATTATCTAGTTAGTTTATTTTGTTTAGTTTTATTACTATTAGTTTAGTTATTTTATTAATTTATTATTTTTTTGTTATTAGTTTAGTTATTTATTATTAGTTTTATTAGGTTATTATTTAGTTATTAGTTATTAGTTATTAGTTTATTAGTTTAGTTATTAGTTACTAGGTAACTATTAGTTTATTAGTTTAGTTAGTTTAGTTATTAGTTAGTTATTAGTTAGTTTATTTTTTATTAGTTAGTTATTATTAGTTAATTTTAGTTTTTTAGTTTAGTTATTAGTTTATTAGTTTTTAGTTATTAGTTAGTTAGTTTATTAGTTAGTTATTAATTAGTTATTTAGTTTTATTAATTATTAGTTATTAATTATTACTTTATTAGTTTAGTTTTTAATTATTATTAGTTAGTTAGTTAATTTTTATTACTTTAGTTATTAATTATTAGTTTATTAGTTATTTGTTTATTATTTATTAGTTTAGTTATTAGTTTTTTTTAGTTATTAGTTTATTAGTTTATTAGTTTATTAGGTTTTGTTTTTATTAGTTTTTTGTTAGTTATTTAGTTATTATTAGTTAGTTAGTTATTATTAGTTTATTAGTTTTATTAGTTTTTTATTATTTGGTTAGTTAGTTTTATTGGTTATTAGTTTATTAGTTTAGTTATTATTATTAGTATTGTTAATATTAGTTATTTAGTTTATTAATTTTTATTAGTTATTAGTTTGTTTTAGTTTTGTTATTATTATTGAGTTATTATTTTATTAGTTTAGTTTAGTTATTTGTATTACTTATTAGTTACTACTTTTTAGTTATTTAGTATAGTTATTATTTAGTTATTAGTTTAATTATTAAGTTTAGTTATTAGTTAGTTAGTTGTTTGTTTAGTTATTAGTTAGTTATTAGTTTAGTTAGTTTTAGTTTGTTATTTAGTTTAGTTTTTAGTTAGTTATTAGTTAGTTATTAATTTAGTTATTAGTTATTATTATTATTGGTTATTTATTTTTATTATTAGTTATAATTTTATTAGTTATTAGTTTAATTTATTATTAATTATTAGTTTTAGTTAGTTATTAGTCACTAGTTTAGTTACTTTTATTAGTTATTATTACTTATTTGTTTAGTTATTATTAGTCTTTCTATTTAATTATTATTATTAGTTAATTATTTATTTTATTAGTTTATTAGTTTACTTATTTAGTTTTAGTTATTATTAATTATTTATTTAGTTAGTTTGTTTAGTTAGTTAGTTTTTATTAGTTATTAGTTTTATTAGTTAGTTATTAGTTTTTAGTTTAGTTAGTTATTTAGTTTTTAGTTTAGTTATCTAGTTTTATTAGTTATTATTAGTTTATTAGTTTATTAGTTTATTATTAGTTTTTAGTTAGGTTTACTTAGGTTTTTAGTTATTATTTATTAGTTTATTATTTTTAGTTTTTATTTATTGGTTAAGTTATTAGTTATTAGTTATTAGTTTAGTTATTTACTTTTATTAGGTTATTAGTTTATTAGTTTAGTTATTATTAGTTTAGTTTTTATTAGTTTTAATTAGTTATTATTAGGTTTTTTTATTATTAGTTATTAGTTATATAAGTTTATTAGTTATTAGTTTTTAATTATTACTAGGTTAGTTAGTTAGTTATTAGTTATTATTAATTTTTAGTTAGTTTATTAGTTATTAGTTAGTTAGTTTTTAGTTTAGTTTTTAGTTAGTTTTATTAGTTTTATTATTATTAGTTATTAGTTTAGTTATTAGTTTATTAGTTTTAGGTTTAGTTAGTTATTTTTTTAGTTTATTAGGTTTATTATTAATTAGTTTTAGTTATTAGTTTATTATAGTTATTTAGTTTAATTTTTTAGTTATTAGTTTAGTTTTATTTTTAGGTTTATTTAGTCATAGTTTATTAGTTAGTTATTAGTTAGTTAGTTAGTTATTTAGTTTTATTAGTTTATTAGTTATTATTAGTTAGTTATTTTATTAGTTATTAGTTATTAGTTTAATTATTTTTAGTTATTAGTTTATTAGTTATTAGTTTTATTAATTATTATTAGTTATTACTTTTTAGTTTTTTATTAGTTTAGTTATTAGTTATTAGGTTTTAGTTCATTATTAGTTTCTATTTAGATAGTTATTATTTAGTTATTAGGTTTAGTTTAGTTTTTAGTTTAGTTATTAGTTATTAGTTTATTAGTTTAATTATTTATTTTTTTAGATAGTTAGTTTATTATTAGTTAGTTATTTAGTATTATTAGTTTAGTTAGTTATTTAGTTAGTTATTTTATTAGTTTTATTAGATTTTATTAGTTTAGTTTTAGTTATTAGTTTTTAGTTAGTTTATTTATAAGTTTAGTTTATTAGTTTTTAGTTAGGTTTTATTATTAGTTTAGTTATTATTTTTAGTTTAGTTATTAGTTATTAGTTTATTAGTTTTTATTTAGTTAGTTATTAGTTAGTTATTTAGTTATTTAGTTTATTATTAGTTAATAGTTTAGTTATTAGTTTAGTTTATTTATTAGTTAGTTATTACTTCAGTTATTATAGTTTTTAGTTATTAGTTTAGTTTTATTATTTAGTTATTATTAGTTTATTATTTTAGTTATTATTAGTTTTATTAGTTTAGTTTAGTTTTTTTAGTTAGTTATTTAGTTTTAGTTATTATTAGTTATTAGTTAATTTATTTAGTTATTAGTTTAGTTAGTTAGTTATTAGTTATTAAGTTTAGTTAATTTAGTTATTATTTTTTAGTTTTATTAGATATTTAGTTAGTTTATTATTATTAGTTTAGTTTTTAGTTATTAGTTAGTTAGGTTATTATTATTAGCTAGTTAGTTTTTAGTTTAGTTCTTTATTAGTTTTATTTTAGTTTATTAATTATTATTATTAGTTAGCTAGTTTATTAGTTTATTATTAGTTAGTTATTCATTTTATTAGTTATTTAGTTTAATTATTAGTTATTTTAGTTTTATTATTTAGTTTATTTATAGTTATTTTATTAGTTTATTTATTAGTTATTAGTTATTAGTTTTATTAGTTATTATTAGTTACTAGTTATTATTAGTTATTAGTTTTATTAGTTTATTAGTTTTTTTTATTTAGCTATTAGTTTAATTAGTTTAGTTAGTTTCATTAGTTATTAGTTATTATTATTAGTTAGTTTATTAGTTATTATTAATTATTAGTTATTATTAATTATTAGTTATAAGTTTATTAGTTTAATTATTTAGTTATTAGTTTAGTTATTTAGTTTTAGTTTATTATTATTAGTTATTTATTAGTTTAGTTATTTTAATATTATTAGTTAGTTTTTAGTTTTTAGTTATTATTAGTTAGTCAGTTTTATTATTTAGTTTATTAATTTATTAGTAGTTATTATTATTAGTTATTTTTTTATTAGTTATTAGTTAGTTTATTATTAATAATAATTAGTTATTAGTTTATTACTTTTATTAGTTATTAGTTAGTTAGTCAGTTAGTTTTTTAGTTATAATTTGTTTATTTATTAGTTTAGTTATTATTAGTTATTAAGTTTTATTAGTTATTAGGTTATTAGTTTTAGTTATTATTAGTTATTATTTTAGTTTAGTTATTAGTTTAGTTATTAGTTTTAGTTTAGTTATTTAGTTTATTATTTATTATTTATTATTAGTTAGTTAGTAATTATTAGTTTATTTAGTTTTAATTATTAGTTTATTAGTTTAATTATTATTATTATTATTATTTAATTTTAGGTTTTAGTTTAAATATTATTTTATTAGGTTTTATTAGCTAATAGTTTATTAATTATTAGTTTATTTGTTAGTTAGTTACTATTTATTTGTTATTTGTTTATTAGTTTTATTATTTATTTTATTATTATTAGTTTTTAGTTTAGTTATTTTATTTTTTGTTTAGTTAGTAATTATTAGTTATTATTAGTTAGTTATTAGTTTTTAGTTTAGTTATTTATTTATTTAGTTTTAGTTTATTAGTTAGTTTATTATTAAATTTTTTATTAGTTTATTAGTTATTAGTTTAGATATTTTAGTTATTAGTTATTAGTTTATTAGTTTAGTTTAGTTAGTTTTATTATTTTATTAGTTATTATTACTATTATATTAATTTTATTAGTTTAGTTGTTATTATTAGTTATAAGTTTAGTTAGTTTGTTTATTTAGTAATTATTATTAGTTTAGTTATTAGTTATTATTTTTAGTTACTAGTTTTTATTAGTTGTTAGTTTGTTAGTTATTAGTTTTAGTTTATTAGTTTAGTTTTTTAGTTTTCTTTTATTAGTTTTATTATTTATTAGTTATTTTAGGTTTATTTAGTTTTATTAGTAATTAGTTATTTAGTTTATTAATTTATTTTAGTTAGTTTTATTTTTTTTGGTTAGTTATTAGTTATTAGGTTTAGTTTTTAGTTTAGTTATTAGGTTATTTTTAGTTATTATTTATTAGTTTTATTAATTCTTATTAGTTATTAGTTTATTAGTTTTTTAGTTTTAGTTACTAGTTAGTTATTAGTTTAGTTATTATTTAGTTATTTATTTTTTAGTTTATATTAGTTATTAGTTATTAGTTAGTTTAGTTTTTTTAGTTATTAGTTATTAGTTATTAGTTATTAGTTTATTAGTTTATTAGTTTAGTTTAGTTTTTTAGTTTTATTACCTAGTTTATAAGTTTAGTTTATTTATTATTTAATTTTTAGTTTTTTTTGTTATTAGTTTAGTTATTTATTTAGTTATTAGTTATTACTTTATTATTAGTTTAATTATTTAGTTATTATTATTTTATTAGTTATCTATTAGTTAGTTTAGTTATTAGTTATTAATTTATTAGTTTATTAGTTTATTATTGGTTTTATTATTTATTTATTTATTATTATTAGTTTTTAGTTAGTTATTAGTTATTGTTATTATTAGTTATTAGTTTTATTAGTTTAGTTAGTTTTTTAGTTTTTAGTTTTTTAGTTAGTTATTAGTTTTTATTAGTTATTAGTTAGTTAGTTTATTAGTTCTATTAGTTAGCCAGTTTATTAGTTTTATTATTAGGTATTTGTTATTAGTTTGAGTTAGTTATTATTATTAGTTTTTAGTTTAATTTTATTTAATTATTATTAGTTATTAGTTTTTTTTTAGTTACTATTAGCTAATAGTTTAGTTATTTAGGTATATTTATTAGTTATTAGTTATTAGTTTAATTATTTTAGTTTTATTATTTAGGTTTTAGGTTTTAGTTTAGTTAGTTATTAGTTTAGTTATTAGTTTAATCATTAGTTATTAGTTTATTATTAGTAATTCTTATTTTTATTAGTTTAGGTTTAGGTTTTAGTTTTATTATTAGTTTTAGTTAATTAGTTAGTTTTATTAGTTAGTTATTATTTTATTTAGTTTTAGTTTTATTAGTTAGTTTATTATTATTATTAGTTTTTAGTTTTAGGTTTTAGTTTATTATTATTAGTTTAGTCAATATTAGTTATTAGTTTATTTATTTATTTAGTTTTATTTTTATTAGTTTAGCTATTATTTTAGTTATTAGTTTATTATTATAATTAGTTTAGTATTAGTTATTAGAATATTATTATTAGTTTTATTAGTTTAGGTTATTATTAGTCTTATTAGTTTTAGTTTAGTTATTATTTTTATTATTAGGTTATTAGTTATTAGTTGGTTATTTAATTTATTAGTTAATAGTTAGTTATTTAGTTATTTAGTTTTGTTATTATTAGTTTAGTTTTTAGTTATTAGTTTAGTAAGTTTATTATTATTACTATTTATTAGTTTATTATTATTATTTATTTTATTAGTTTAGTTATTAGGTTTTTATTAGTTTGTTAGTTTATTAGTTTAGTTTTTTAGTTATTATTAGTTTTAGTTTTGTTATTTAGTTATTAGTTTATTAGTTTAATTATTATTAGTTTAGTTATTAATTATTAGTTTAGTTTTTTAGTTAGTTTTTATTATTAGTTATTAGTTTTTATTAGTTTATTAATTAGTTAGTTATTATTTATTTATTTAGTTTTATTAGTTAATTATTATTTTACTTAGTTATTTATTATTAGTAATTAGTTTAGTTTTTATTAGTTATTATAATTATTATTATTCCAATTAGTTTATTATTTTATTTAGTTTTTTATTTAATTATTAGTTAGTTATTATTTTAGTTAGTTATTAGATATTAGTTTAGTTTTTTTTTTTATTATTAGTTATTATTAGTTTTATTAGTTAATAGTTTATTAGTTTATTAGGTTTTATTAGTTTTTTAGTTTAGTTAGTTATTTATTTTTTTTATTAGTTATTATTAGTTATTAATTATAGTTTATTATTAGTTTTAGTTTTATTATTAGTTATTAGTTATTATTATTAGGTATTATTTTAGTTTATTTTAGTTATTAATTTAGTTATTATTAGTTTATTAGTTTTATTATTAATTTTATTATTAGTTTAGTTATTTAGTTAAGTTAGTTTAGTTATTTTATTAATTTATTAGTTATTAGTTATTAGTTAATATTATTACTTATTTAGTTTAGGTTATTTATTATTATTAGTTATTAATTTTAGTTTTATTAATTATTAGTTTAGTTTTTAATAGTTATTAGTTTTAGTTAGTTATTTTATTATTATTTAGTTATTTAGTTTATTAGTTTATTATTTATTAGTTAGTTATTATTTAGTTATTATTTAGTTATAAGTTATTAGTTTATTAGCTTATTAATTTATTAGTTTATTAGTTATTAGTTAATTAATTAGTTAGTTTTATTAGTTTAGTTTAGTTTATTAGTAATTAGTTATTAGTTATTAGTTATAGTTTCTAGTTTAGTTATATTATTAGTTTTATTATTATTAGTTATTAGTTATTAGTTGAGTTAGTTAGTTTAGTTTATTAGTTTTTATTAGTTTATTATTATTTGTTATTAATTAATTTATTAGTTATTATTTTAGTTAGTTTATTATTAATTATTATTTTAGTTAGTTTATTATTAGTTAGTTATTAGTTTAGTTATTATTAGTTAATTTTTAGTTTAGGTTTATTAGTTTTAGTTAGTTAGTTTTATTATTATTTTGAGTTATTAGTTAGTTTAGTTATTAGTTATAAGTTAGTTAGTTAGTTTAGTTTTTTAGTTTTTTAGTTTTTATTTAGTTTAGTTATTATTAGTTAGGCTTTATTATTATTATTATTAGTAAGTAGTTATTAGTTTAGTTTATTTAGTTTTAGTTAGTTTATTAGTTTTTAATTTATTTATTATTTTATTAGTTTGTTATTATTAGTTTAGTTTTATTAGGTTATTTTAGTTAGTTTATTATTATTAGTTTTAGTTAGTTTAGTTTTTTTGTTATTAGTTTATTAGTTTAGTTATTAGTTATTAGTTTATTATTAATTAGTTTAATTATTAGTTAGTTATTTAGTTAGTTATTAGTTTAATTATTAGTTGGTTATTTAGTTAATTTTAATTTTTAGTTATTAGTTTTATTAGTTAGTTATTATTATTAGTTTGAGTTATTAGTTATTATTAGTTACTTTAGCTATTTTAGTTTTATTAGTTTAGTTTATTAGTTATTAATTTAGTTTTTTATTAGTTAGTTGTTATTATTAGTTTAGTTATTTAGTTTTATTTTTGTAGTTTATTAGATATATTGGTTTTATTGGTTGTTTAGTTTGGTTTTATTATTAGTTATTGGTTATTGTTTTGTGGTTGGTTATTGGTTAATAGTTTTAGTTTTATGGTTATTGTGTTATTTTGTCATTGGATTATTAGTTAGGTTTTATTGTTTTATTAATTTAGTTTG
>CM038224.1:59079941-59137165 GCA_021442155.1 Cymbidium sinense | reverse complement strand
CAATATTTATGTTTACATAAATATGCTTAAATTTATATTATATTAAAAATTATATTATTATCTTTTTAAACATACAATTTTATATTTGAAAACTTTATATTTGTATTAGTTAAATGTTATGTGTAGATTTCTCAAAAAAAATTCCGGTATTGACCAATTTTCAGACTATTTTATTTATGAAGAAAAATATGTCAAAGATTACAAGGAATTTTTTTATTATTACTTTTTTTTACTGACTGATGCATATTTTCTATCACTTTTCAAAAAAAAATTGTGTCACTGTATTATTTATTTTTTATTTTTTAGACTATTTGAATTGAAGAATTTTGAATATAAAATAAAATAAATATAACAGATTTTAACTTTTTTTTATATATTTGATATAGTATAAAATAAAATTTCAAAGTAATATAATATATTTAAAATATATTAAAATAATTTAATTTTAGTGTATTTAAAATTCATTCGATTTGAATAAATTTTAAATATCTTGATTAATATAAAATATTATATTATTATCATTTCCATGGCGTGGTTAAAAATGGTATTTCGTAATTCAATTAACATATTATATTTATCTATCAAATAAATTGATATATTTATAAAATTTTAATTAAATAATTTAAATTAATTCAAATATATTACATCCATTTTATATTATATATATTATTTATTTTTATTTTTTGCATCCAAAACAAGTTATTTAATAAAAAATATGATAATTTTCACCTGTTTTTCTGTAGCGTGTCAAAGTATACATCAAGAATAATGCCGCGTGATTAAAAGTATCAGATTATAGCAGTGGTTGATATTTGGCTTCAACCAAGAGTCTTGGGTTGCTTTTCGTTATTTGTGTGAATTTGTGATTAAATTCACTCAAATATCTCCAAAAAAAGTATCAGTCAACTGTCGAGGAAAACATAGAATTCTCTACGAGCTCCTATTAAAATTAATTACTAATTATTGTATCTAATTAATATTCTATAATTTATCATAATTAAGTTAGTTATGTAAATTTAATATTTTGCAATTATAATTTAATTTATTTAAATTTGTCAATAAATCTCTAATTAAGTTAACCTTTCTTCCCGATATTCTAATTAATATAAAATTTTATTATATATTTATTTTAAAATAAAGTGCATGAATATTTAGTTTTTGACATATTTGACATGAAAAAATAAAGATAAAATATAATTTAAAAAAAATGACATGTCGAAAATGAAATTCCAATAGCGGCGGCTACAATTGATATGTATGTGTATATATAAAGGATATGCTCTCTGTATCCTATAATATTATTTTACTTAATCAAATGAAAAAAAATGAATTCTTACAATTATAAAATTTTTAACTAAATAATTAAAATATTTTAAATATATTAATTTCACTTTATATTACATTTACTTATATTACATATCAAATGTCCAAATAACCCTTATAGAAGGTTTTCAGGAAGACCATCGATTGATACACTAGTTTAGTGATTAGTTGTTCCGATTATCCAGTTCAATTCAATTTTATAATCATTAGAGAAAGTTGCATAAGACAAAAAAAAGATGTGCATAATATGATGCATTATATGAAAAAAAATTAGATATATATATATATATATATATATATATATATATATATTATCATGAGAAATTTTATTCTAACTATGATGTGGGTGGTAGCATAGGAAGGAAGGAGTTAGGTAGGAATTTCCATTCATCAAAGCAGAAGGATCATGAGAGATCACAAAATCTCTCAGGAAGGTCGGTCACCAAGCTCCAACCACGAGTTCTTCATTTAAGATTTTAACATAAAAATACAACCTTTTCTTATTATTCAAAAATAGTTATATAAGTTAAAACACTCCAAAGAGTGTGTCTCTTTGAAATAAGCACTGAAAATTATCATTAGAATTGAACTCGCCATCACACGGCACCATAAGCCGATGTCAAGACCCTGTCTTTTCTATGATGAGATATTAAAAACAATAACAATGACACCATAGAGCCAGATGGCTAGCACCATGATGACTTTTGCAAACGAATGCAACATCTCGATCACAATGCACATACAACATAATAAATCACATCATCTGGCATCTAATACAATTATAAAATACCACAACACATATAATACAACATAAAGTCTCATAAGCTTTGACTTTTTGATTGAATCCATATAGTGAGTTTTTTTTTTCTTTTCTTCCTTGATGTGCTACATCAATTCCTTCGGACCCTAAAGAACTATTTATGAAGAGTTAGAATTCTAAGTCTTCAAGAAGCTCTAGGTTTAGACTTTACGTTCTTCTAAAGTCATCCAAATATCCTCACTTTAGGGGTCTATCCTTATCGAACAATGCTACTATCTAATGGTGTTTATGATGACATCCTCCACTTTAAAAGAATTTTAGCATGATAGGTGCAAATGATTTATATTTTCTCATATAAATTTGGAGGTTAGATAACTCCTTTAAATAATATTAGATGAATCACATGAAGAACATTGAAAATATGGCTAATAAATATGAGGGGACAATTGAAGAACTTAAGCATTAGTAGCTCCTATTAATTTTTAAATGGCTCACATGTCATCACTTGTAACTTCTTATATTTTGTGGAAGGAAATTGTTGGGAATTTTTAAATATATAAATTTAATTATATTTATTGTATTTTTTTTTATTAATTTTGTGATCAAATAAAGATTAATAATTTTTAGGCTTTTGAGGTATCTTATTAATTTTATATAGAATTATCATGAGTAGAGACCGGACATTTTATTTTATTTTATGATAATTAAATAATATAAAAAATATAAAATTATAAAAGGTCGTCATTCTAAAGAGTGGGTTTTATTTTCCTCGATCTCATCTTGAGTGAAAGATGACTCTCTCTCTCTCTCTCTCTCTCTCTCTCTCTCTCTCTCTCTCTCTCTCTCTCTCTCTCTCTTTCTCTCTCTCAAAATACTATTTAGAAGTGGAAGGCCAAAATTCATCAATAACTCTTCAATAGATTCAGCCAAAATTCGCTTCTTTGTATTGACTATTTCTTGATTAAATCTTCTTGATGATTTGACATGTGATCGGGATAGATAAATTTATTTTATCTTCATATGTTTTCAAATGAAGTGGTATCAGAAGCGTTATCATATTGAATCTTTGAAATGACTTTTCCTTAATCTTTTGTATTGATTAGTTGAAAGATTAAAGTACAAGATTTAAAATTTTTTGAGCAAATAATTTGTCCATATGCATAAAATATCAATATCCTTTAAAAGGCTTTTCTATTATTGATTTTGAGTAAAACAATATAGCTAAAATTTACTTTATACCTTGATCACAATTTCAATTTTTATTTATGTGAACAATATGTTTATTCTCTTCTTTATGATTTCAATTTGAGAAATAAAATTCACATTCGGTCATATGAATTTGATTCAAACATGCTTCATCTTTCATTTTTTAAAATTTTGAGAATTTTGTAAGATTAATGTTTATAATTATTTTTCTTATTACTATATATTAAAAAAAATGAAAGAGAAGAACCATTTTTTCAAAATTGATGCATTAAATCCTGTAAAGATGAATGTTGTATTTGTATCATTTCATGAGTAATTAATTTTCATAGTCTGTTAAGTTTCTTAAACATTTATTTAGAAACAATATTATATCAATTATAATAAATGTTTTAGTTTACACCATTTATTGCATTTATAATATAAAATGTTTCGTATAAATATATATATATATATATATATATATATATATATATATATATATATATATAAACGTTTATATTTATTGTATTTCATGATACATTTCTTCTATTTGGTGGGCTTTTATTAAGTGGTTTGGAGAAAGCCCATTTAATGTATAATTAGTTACATTAACTCCATTGTTTAGATTTTGGATCTAAGGTTCTACATATTTAGACTGTAAATTATTTTGTTAATTATACATTAAATGCAAATGATTGCTATTATTTTTTATAGCTTATTAAATTTTCTTTCACGCAAAAAAATAGTTTATATGCATACATTTTTATTTAGCATCCAAATTAAACTAATTAAATTAATATAAATCAATTTTTTATTTATTAAGATAGTTTCTAAATTTTGTATTGATCAATTGTTTGAAGTTAGTATAAATTAAAACAATTATTAGATTGATTGATATTCATTATTTCAAAATAATTGAAATAATATGCCAAAGTGACCTCTACTATATCATTTATTTAATTTTGAAATATATAAATATTACATAAAGATTATATTATATTTAAATCTATGCAAAAAATAATTGGCCCAAGGAAGATTATTTTTTTTATTCTCAAACAAATATATGATAAATTTATATGTCATTTATTATAAATAAAGATAATTCGAATTTATTATCAATATTTATTGATTGTAATAAGAATATCATTTACAAATTATTATTTATGTCCAAAGATTAAATTACAATGTTGTATTATGTATATCTTATATGTGCCCATTTTATTAAATATTTCATTTCAAACATAGATTTTCTTGATATTTTGTTTGCATTATATATGCATATAGAAATAACAATATTGTTAATTATAGTATTATTTTTGTTCTTTTCGGTTAATGTTTTTATCTATATCTCAATTTGAATATATTACAATGCTGCACTAAATTTAAGAAATGTAAAGAGCATATCACCATAATTTTTTGGGTGTATGGATCTTGATTATGATTCAGACTAGCGTCCCACTCTTATTGCAAAAGGCAATATTGAACAAATGGCTAACTTTGAAAAGCAATATTAAACTTAAAAAAATTTACAAAATTAATAAGTCACTTATTTGATAATAACATGCAATAAAAGGTGATAAATTAAATAAAACTTTCAAATTCGATTTTAGCCTCCGTCACCAACACAATGATTTTCTTCACCATCTAGTAAATACAACAATAAATATCTAACTGAAGTTGGCTAAAAGGACAATCCACATGATTAATTTTAAGATGAAATAAATATAATCTTTCTTTCACAAGATGTACAGAAATGGTACCACAAAAGACAAAAGTATTTGTCCAATATATAGCAGATGCATGAACCACATATATTCTATAGAAGCCAAAATGCATATAATTTGTCAAGAAAAAAAATCTTGATTTTGGAGAAAAAGAAAAAAAGTTCATGCACATCTTATATTCGAACCACTCAGATAAGGAGGTTCATAACCTAGAACATTCAACTATTGCTAAATCAACCAATGAAAATATTTAGGCATTAAAATTTATCCACATATTTATGCATGGACCACAGTATGTTTCAAACAAACTTTTAACTTTGAGAGCACTTGCATTGTAAAACCCACAATAATCCCATTTTTAGGTAAAAAATAAAAAGCTCTTCATTAACACCATTTCAAGTCTCAGGACTCTCTGACAGAATAAAAGTTTATGCTAGAAAATAAGCCATTCTTCTTTACAAAAACAAAAGGCCATCAACATCATCTTACAAGTTATACAAATCAATAGGATTGAAATTTTTATGAAGGCAATAAAGTTTTCTTTGAAGAAATGAGAAACAAATAAATGTTGAGGGATAAATTCTACAAAGTTTTAAACTGAATTGTAGCTTAAGTATATCAAGCCATATACAACATACAAGTGCAAAAAATTTGCAACTTCAATACTTTATATTATACAAATTTTTCAATACCATATTGAATAACATGTCAAGACTCAAGAGGTGTATTTATCACTTATCGATTGGAGCGGTCGGTGATACACAAGAAATCAAGAATCATCTCTTCATACAGTTTTTGTCTTATTATTGATGTTCATCCATAAATGTGAGAATGGACATGAATTATGATATTGTTCTTTTTCCGAAGTTGAGTCAAAGAATAAACATACTTCACTTACAATAGGATAATACATTGATTGTGTTGATCATTGAGCCTTTGAGATTGTCGAGACTCAAGAGTAATTAAGAAATGATCAAATGAATTATGAAACTATAATATATAAAACAAATAACTAACAAACATCTATGCCATAAACTAGCGTAAAATTAACCGGATTACTAGCATGCATAGTAGAAATGAGACTTGAAAAAAAAAATAAACCAATTGGGCCAAGTAACCCAAGTTACAAAGTTAAATAATGACTCTATCACTAGAAAAATGGAACACTCTGAGTGTAGACAATGCTCTCTGTTTAGCCTCGAAGGACCAAAAAAAAGATTCATGGAATCACGGTGAGATTGAAAAACAGGAGATCAGTGAGGACCGAAGAGGCGAAGAATCGTTCTCGCCCTTTCTCAAACGCCGCAACCACAAAGATAAGAAACCGAGAATAAGAGAAAGAACTCAAAGAAGTCCGGTCCTCACGAGTGAGTTCTGGCGTCAGGGTGAATTTGAAAGGTAAGCGAAGCAAATATCAGCGTTCACCTTTGATCTCACGGTGGACTTGAGAGAAGGAGAATCTCCATTCACTCTTGATTATGATTTGGGCATAGCGCCTTGTATTGAGCCATTCAAAATCGAAACAGAATTAACTGGATCGAAATCACTAAAATCGAGCCAACAATTCTCGTGGCTCATCGTTTAGCTCAATTCAAAATTCAAGCTAAAAAAATCTGAGCGACTTTTGAGATTAACGACCTTCGAGCAAATTTCTAAATGTTTTACTTGATTATTTTGCAAGAAGGCTGGTCATGTGAAGAAAGATTGTCCCAAGTATCAAATTGGTTTGTGAAAAAAGGTAAATTTCTTAACTTTGTTTGTTCTGAAGTTAATTTATCTTTAGTATCAAATCACACTTGGTGGATAAATACAAGTGCAACTACTCACATAACTGTGACTATGTAGGATTGTCTAAGAAGGCATGTCAGAGATTCATCATATGAAATAACAATAAATCTCTATTTAAGCAATATGCTTATATATATTACATCTAGAATCGGTTGTATTTTGAATTTACATGAGATTTTTTATAAACCATAGACAAAATTAAATTTATATTTCTTGTTTGGACAAATATGATTCTTCTTGTTCATTTGGAAATGAAAAATTTAGTCTCTTTAGGTATTCAAATATTATTGTACTAGTTCTTTAGTTGATAATCTATATGAATTAAATATTTTTGTTTCATAAATTAATGAAACCTTGCATGCAGTAATTTTAGTACAGCAAAAAATTAATGAATGAGAATTCATATATTTAGGCAGCATTTAGGACATATTTCTAAACATAGAATTGAAAACTTGTGTTAGAAGAAATACTTGATTCTCTTTATTTTTTGATAAACTTTGTATAAAATGTATCAAAAAAATAAACAAATATCAAGAAAGTTGGTATTAATAAGAGTTTAAGCGTCTTGGAATTAATTCATATTGATATTTGTAATCCATTCTTTACAGCTACTTGTAATGGCCAACAATATTTCATTATTTTCATAGACGATTATTCTCGTTATGGGTACTTATACTTGATTTTAGAAGTTGCGGTCAACGTATTCAAAATTTTAAGGTGAAGTTGAAAATCAACTTTGAAAGAAAATAAAAGCTATAAATCTAGCAGTGGTGAATACTATGAAAGATATGATGAATCATATGAACAACGTCGGCCCTTTTTTTTTGGTAGAATGTGGCATCGTTTCTGTCATCTAGGGACTCCAAGTCAAAATGGCATAGTTGAAAGATGAAATCTAACCCTTATGGATATAGTTAGAAGTATGATAAATCATTATTCCTTATCAAAATCACTTTGGGGAAAGCTTTAAAGACTATAGTTTACATACTTAATAGAGTTCCAAGTAAAGCGGCTAAAACCCCATATGAATTATGGATTGGGAAGAAGCCTGGTATTAGGCATCTTCATGTCTAGGGATGTCCATTTGAAGTAGCCATATAAGTCTAATGAAAGAAAGTTGGACTCAAGAAATTATTAGTTGTTATTTTGTGGGATATTAAAGGTCGAAAGATTTTAAGTTTTATGACTCTTCAAATAAATCCTTTTTCAAGGCAATGCTAAATTTTTTTGAGCAAGTTAAATATGATAGGAGTAATAAACCTAAGAATTTTATATTTGAAGAGCAATTTATTGTTCTTCCTATAATTACAACAAAAAAATGATCGATAATTTTATCGATATTATTCAAGTTGTAAATACTGAGATAATCAAAATATTTTGAATTAACTCCCACTCTTGAGGAATAACAACAACCTCAAATTGAAGTGTCATTAAGAAAATCACTAGGAGAGGAGATCATAATTTGATGATTATGTTGTGTATCTCCAAGAATATAAGTTTGACATTGGATTGGAAAGTGATTCAATCTATTAGTCAAGTCAAACAAAGTGTCAACTCCACAAATGGATAGAAGCCATTGAGGATGAGAAAAGATCAATAATCTTTGAGATTTTATCGAATTACCTAAATTAGTAAAATCCATTGGTTGTAAATGAGTTTTAAAATCAAACGAGATTCAAAAGGCAATGTCAAAAGATATAAAAGCACGTAGTCACTAAAGATTTTCAAAAGGAAGGCATTGATTATAAAGAGATTTTCTCTCGTTTCTTTGAAAGACCCTTTGAATCATTATGTCACTAGTAGCTCATTATAATTTAGAGTTACGTTAATGTAAAGATGACATTTCCCAATGGTGACATTGAATTATATATATGGTGCAACTAGAAAATTCTCAATCTTCGATTCAAAACACATGATATTCATATTAAAGAAATTCATTTATGGTTTAAAGCAAGCTTCTCATCAATGGTATAAGAAATTTGATCAAGTGATTACTTCTTTTAGTTTTAAAGAAAATATTGTTGATCAATGTATTTATCAGAAAATCAGTATGAGTAAATTCATAGTCTTAGTGTTATATGTTGTTGATATTCTACTAGCAAGCAGCGATATAAGCTATTTGCATAAAACTAAGAAATTTTTTTCAAATAAATCTGAAATGAAAGATCTTGGGAATGATTCAATTGTGTTGGGTATATAAATTCATCGGGATCGTTCTCATGGTATATTTGATTTATCACAAAAGGCATATATTGATAAAGTGCTTAGTAGATTTGACACAAAATTATGAGATACACCCATTTCTAAAGGTGATAAATCAATTTGCTTCATATCCAAGAAATGAACTTGAAAAGAAATAGATGAAAAGGATCCCTTATGTATCTACAATGGGACTCTTATGTATGCTCAAGTTTGTACACATCGGACATTGCATACATTAAATGATTGGCGATATTTAAAAACCATTGATCGGAAGCGGGTTATGTGGTATGGGTTATTTGGTAGGCGAAGACAAAAGACTTTATGCTCACATATCGAGATCGATCATTTGGAGATCACGGGTACTCGATTCGATTTTGTTGGTTCTCGATAGTAGAAGATTCACTTCATGTTATATTTTCTTATTAGTTGGATGAGTTATATCTTGAAAAAGTACAAAATAATCACTCATAACTTCTTACTATAAGCGGTATAGCTTATTATGAGGCATTAAATCAAGGCGTGAAATTTTATCACTAAGCTAAATATATTTTGATGGAATAGAGTCCATTAAAAATAAATTGTGATAATAATAGAGGTGAGTTGTATTCAAAGAATAATGAGTTCATCAAAATTAAAGCATATTGACGAGAAAATTTCTTTTGTAAAAGAAAGAGTTAAGAGTTCTCAAGTATATATTGACGTGTAATACAAATTTTATGATTGTAGATCTACGTGCAAAAATTTAACACTTAAAGTATTTCATGAATATATTTCATATGAGAGTGGTTTACTTTAATGATATACTAGTATAGTGAGTTTACTTATGATGTTCAATGATTGTAAAATATATTTTCGTCGAATAACGATTATTATCTTATAATTAAAAACTCAAATAAAGTTATGTACTTTCAATTGCAATTTAGCATAAATAGAAACTATATTTATAACTCTTTGAGTTATAATATAAGTTGAAAATAGGCATGATCATTATATGAAATTTTCATGCTACACATATATACTTGATACATGTCATTAATCATATTGATTTAATGAATTGATTTCTTATTATAGAAAATTATAACAAAGATCACTTTGATTTTATGTCAATATGATTAATGAATTAGATTGGCTAAAGATATTCTTCTTTGAAAATAACAAATATTAAGCTCTTAAAATATTTAATAATGTATAATATTATAGCAGGAGATTTTTTGGAATTTTAAATGTGGGCTCACATATAAATTTAATTATATATTAGATATTATTTTATTTTTAAGCCTATTAATTTTGTGATCAAATAAAGATTAATAATTTTGAAGTATCTTATTAATTTTGTATGGAATTATCACGTGTAGATCGGACATTTTATTTTATTTTTTTATGGGAATAAAATAAAATGCACTCAATATAAATAGTAGTCCTAATTCTAAATGGTGGGTTCTTATTTTCCTCACATATTCATCAGAGTGAAAATAATGCTCTCTCTCTCTCTCTCTCTCTCTCTCTCTCTCTCTCTCTCAAGAACTCTCTTTGAAGTGGAAGGCCAAAATTCTTATGGATTCATGCCAAAATTTAAATAGCTCTTCCATAGATTAGTGCATTAAATCTTCTTAATGATTTGACATGAGATCCATAAATTTATTTTTATCTTCGATATTTTCAAGAGAAATATCTTAGCAATACAAAATCACCTACATCATATTCCTTAAAAAAATTTTGCTCTTTTATCCAATTTACTTAGCATTTCATATTTATAATTATTATTTTATGTCTTCTGAAGGCTATGAAAATCACATGCAAATGTATATGTTAAATTAGAAATACATGAATAGTTGTGCTAGTTAGATCAACATGTATCTTAGGATTGTACCCATAAACTATCTCAAAATATGATTTGTGGGTTGATTTAAAAATGGTATTATTTTAAGAAAATTTAGATTTAGGTAAAGTTAAATTTCAATTTTCTAAGTTCTTTCTAACTAAACATCTCAATAAGTTTTCTACGGTTTATTGACTATATTTGTTTATTTATTGATATATATGGATGAAATACAAAGAAGAATTTCAGTCTGTTCTCATTAATTTTCATATAGCTTTTCAAAAATAAGATATAAATTTAACATCTCTATCATAAATTATGCTTGACGAAATCTCATGTAACCCAAAAATCTCTCTAAAGAATAACCTTGTTATGTGATATGCATCATTTGATTTTAAACAAGATAAGAAATGCACCATCTTAAGACTGTACCCATAAACTATCTCAAGCTCATTTATTCATAGAAAATCATTATTTTTAATTAAGTTTGAGTCAAAGATGGGCATTATTTGAATAATTATATATTTGATTTAAAATTATAAGATTTACATACATATCACATTTTTTGTATATTTATATATCTAGCACCTATAGATTGATATTTTTATATTTACATTTCTAACAAATATGTTTATGAATAAAAAAAGTTCGCTAAACTTATTCTAACTATTATCTAATTTATTTCATTTATACTATTTTAATTAATAAAATTTTTCATATATGCTTTTTTTCCAGAAATGAGAGCTTTCATTTTTCAATTATTTGATATGAAATAAAATTATGATGCTAATTTAATTTAAGCTAAGTTGATTCAAGTCACAAACAAAATATCCTTTTAATATTAAGTATCTCAAAGCTTTTAATGAGAGTTCCTCTTTTATAAGGAATAATTACATACATAACATCTAAAAGATATTATTGCTGAAAACCAGGTTGTGGTAGTGAAAGTTTACTTTAGCCTTGTTATGAAATTCACACACACACTATTTAAAGAGTGAATAAGAAAACTCAGACTGAAAAAAATCTCGAAAAGAGGAAAAATATGGCTGCTTGAGAATCTTCCACTATGTATTTGTTTTGAGTATAAAATTTCCCGATTACGGGATTACAAAATTGTACATGATAAGAGCTGACAATGAGAATCCAGTCGGTAACCATATAGTCATGTTCGTTGTAGCGATTCTAGTGATAGTAGATAATGATGAACAAGCGAGATCGATGGCGGCGATGAAGGTCATCATGATGATCGGCGGAGATTGACAAGGATGGATGGCGGTGGCGGCCGACGGCGGTGGTTGACAACCGTCAAGTGGTGGCACAATTGTGCTTGGAGAATTTTCAAGCTTTAGAGCTCTCTCCTCTCTCTTTCTTGGGCTCCCTTCATATGAAGAATGAGGGGCTATTTATAGATTGGAGGAGTGGTGTCTCTGTAAATACATGAAAAATCGAACCTCTCCATCTGCTCAAAATGATTCCTTTGATCATTTGATGTATTTTAAGTATTTGAATGCTCAAATGAAGTCAGAATTATGAGATCTTGGGCTCGTTAGATCCGCCTCATTGAGACTCGATTATTATAAACACTCCATGTTTGAGCTATTTAGTGATTTAACCGATATCCCAAAGTTTTCCGATATTTTAAGTTTTGATCTCGACTAGTTTCAACTTTGGATCGACTTGCTTTTAGCATCAAGATTAGCTTCACCTAGTATTTTAAGTGTCATATCTTGCCCTATTTTTGGATGACATTATTTCAATCATCCAAAACTATCGTCAAATACTTGAAAATACATTCAATGAAATTTGCGGGTCCATCAACCATTTTGAAGAAGCAGTCTTCATCGAGATTATGATCAGGAAGCGGCTGAGCATGACATACGCGGATGCGTGCAGAAGTTATGGACCCATTCGGCTTTGTGAGCCATGGCGTCGTGCATGTATGGTGTCCTTGCGCCAGCAGCTCCTGCGTCTGGCCGGGGTTTGGATTACGGAGCGGTGAGTTGAATGGTGAGCGGGCTAAGGCGCGTGGGTTTGGTTCTTGTTCCCAGTGAGTTTGGGTGTCGGAACGGCGGGAAAGGCGGGCAAACGATGGACTCAGACCATAGAGGCATGAGCTGGCGTCTGCATGGCGAGCGGGCACATGAGGGTTTTTTGTCCGTTTTACTGCCCATTTTAGGCGGTTTTGCAAGTTTTTTGTGGTTTTCACAATTTTGACATTTTGCCTATGGGGTCTATAAAACTAGGAAAAATCACACTCTTTATATGGTTGAGTATCCCTCTCTTCTTAAGAGGAGGTCGTTGGCGATCAAGGCGTAGTTCATACGGCAAAGGCTCCGCTCCTTCGAAGAGGTGTCAAGCCACTCGTCGGAGAGTGGTTGGGCGATCACACAGAGTTCATCGAAAGGCTCCAGTTTTCCCTCGAAAGAGGTGTCGACCTCATCGGATCGACGTTGAGGCGATCAAGACCCATAGTTCATCACAGGCTCAGTTTCTCGGTGTCGGCACCTCGTCCGGAGTTGGATCGATCAAGGCCCATAGTTTATACGGCAAGGCTCCAGTTTTTCCTTGAAAGAGGTGTCAACTGACCTCGTCGGACCGGAGGATCAAAGTAGTTCATAGGATGAGCTCCATTTTCCCTCGAAAAGCAGCATTATCGGACCGACTAGGTTTGGAGGAGATCATCATTCGATAACGGAAAGTGGTTGATAACGATGCCCGGTGGCCGGTGGCATTGGCGGAGATGGCGATGCGGTGGCGGATCGTTAGTGGTGGCGGAGATGGTGTGGCCGGCGGTGGGTGGAAGCGGTGTGGCGGCGGTGATCATTGTGATGGCCGGCATAGCGGCGTGGCGATGCAAACGGGGCGACAGCGGTGGTATAGTGGTGATTTTTAACTATCGAGGTTGTTTGTCATGTGACTCAATGATACCCAAAAGGTTGAATTGAATCGAGGATTTTTTGTCGAGGTTGTTTAGTGTTACCCAATGATGTTAACTTGTGAAAAGGTGGGGTCGGACCTTTTTATCCTTATGTTGTTTTGTCAAAGTGTTGACATTAACTTGTATGGAAGAGGTTGAATTGAATCCGGGACCATCAGAGGTTGTTTGTGTATTACGATGGCGTTAACCCTATGGAAAGAATCCGAAAATTTTTGACCCCATCGGTTGTTTGTCGAGTGTTGTACTGTCGTTTAATTTCTCCAACTATTTAGCATCTATTGTGTTATTTTGTGATGATTCTCCCCGCAATTTGGAGATATGTTTGCTTGAGTTGGTTGATTTTGCATAAAATTGGCCGATATATTTGTTGAATGAGTCTCTCAATCTCTTCTTTAAGTTGTTTACACGCCTCTGTAGTATGTCCACGACTTCGATGGAAGTGACAATATTGCTCCTGATTTCCCGAATTTGATTTCAGTGGATGTGGTCACTTGATGGTCTCTTCATTTAGAATGGACAACAGGACGTTAACACGATATGTGTTCAGTGGCGTGTATTCCAGTCGTTGATGTGAGGGCCGTGGAGAGATCACGCGGCATTTCTTATGATGAGATTGTTGATCGTGTTTCTAGAACACTCTTATGTTTTCCTATGGATTATTCAAATTGATGGGCATTAATAGCCTCATGAGAACTTCCACACGGTGAACCAAGTCGGCATATGAGCGGCCGTGTATCGCATTAGTGGCCAGTAGAAAGGCCCGGATGGAGTCCTCCAAGAAAAACTCCTCTGAATTGGTCTACCCAGTATTTGGCGAGCTTGGAGAATCTCTAGAAGTATTCTTTAAGTGATTCACCCTCATTTTGATGAATTAGGAGAGATGAAAGGAATCTTTAATGATCTCCGTTTGCCATGAAGCTGTTCTACAAAATCTTGGCGACTTATCAAAGGTATGGATGGATTCCCTTGAAGGGAGTAGAACCAAGTGCAAGCTTGTTCCTTGAGGGTAATTGGAAAAGGCAAAAGCGGTGTGTCGAGCTCATTGGATATGCATGATGGTCTGTAATGGTCGATATATATATGGGTCTTACGTGATGGATGAGTAGAACTAGCGGTGTCAGGAGATCGGCATCGATCTCTACGGAGGAACTTCAATGTCAAGGAGCATTTTGACCTCCCGACTAACGTCGATCTTGGGGAGATGTGTTTGCGCGATAAAGTTGTGTTCCTCGTAAAAGTCAGCTCATCTCATTTTAAGACTCTTCCATTGGACGGACATGATCTTCTAAAGAGATTCCTGTCACGCCTTCATCGACAGGGTCACGCCTATCAGGGGGGAGTGAGGCAGAAGCTTGGTGTCCTTGGTTCAAGGATTGGTTTCGAGAGTGACGATAGTTGGAGCGAGAGGCTCCGTTGTTACAAGTATTGCGCCTATTGGCCATAACGAGAGTGTTCACAGAAATTGTGATCGAAGGGTTATCTTCCCACAGACGGCGCCAAACTTTATCGCCTAGAAAACCAGTTATGGTAGAGTGAAAGTTTACGTCTTAGCCTTGTTATGAAATTCAGCACACACACACGTATTTAAAGAGTGAACAAGAAAATTACAGAAATTTTTATGTGGAAAAATCTTGAAAAGAGAGAAATACCATGGAGCCTAGCCGAGTAAGAATCTTCCACTATGTATTTGTTTCAAAGTACAAAATTTCCCGATAACGGGATTACAAAATTACAAGAAGGGCTAACAATGAGAATCCGAATAACGGAGTCATATAGTCATGTTGAGTTATAGGTTGTTAGTGGTAGCGGTGATGATGAGCATGAGGGGATGGCCCGGCGATGAAGATCGTCATGATGGTGACGGAGATTGATGCAAGGATCAGTGGCGGCGGTGGCGGCGTGGTTGACAACCGTCAGTGGTGATTGCTTGGACGATTTTCAAGCTTTATAGCTCTCTCCTCTCTCTTGCTTGGGCTCCCCTCATATGAAGAATGAGGGACTATTTATAAATTGGATGAGTGGCGTCTCTGTAAATACATGAAAAATCCGAATCACTCCTCTCCATCGAACGACTCAAAATGATTCCTTTGATCATTTGATGTATTTTAAGTATTTAAATGCTCAAATGAAGTCAGAATTATGAGATCTTGGCTCGTTAGATCCGGCTTGTCGAGACACTCGATTGGACTATAAACACTCCATGTTTGAGAGCTATTTAGGGATTTAACTTATATCCCAAAATTTCCAAGGATATTTTAAGTGCTTGATCTCGATCAGTTTCAACTTCGAATCAGCTTGCTTTTAGTATCAAGATTCGTGCTTCGACTAGTAGTATTTTAAGTATCATATCAGATATATATTCATAAAATTATCATGCATTTCATCTTTTATGAACTATTGAATTCATATGTTGTCATGATTAAATTATTAAGAATTTAATCAAATTTTTTTAAAAAATATAATTGAGATTTTATTATGAATATCAATATTTATATAAGAATTAAGAAAATGAATGCAAAATCAAATTAATTTTATAAACAAAACTTTTTAAATATTACATTAACAATTATTTATTGTTCTGAAAGATTTATATACAATAAAATTTTTTTATATATTTGTATATCTAATGCCTAAAATTCACTGTTATAAATATAGTCTTTTCTATGCATTAAAATTTATATTTTTTTTTAAAAAAGTAAATGATAATAATATTTTTAATGTATTATTAAAATTTTAAGTATTATTAAGATAAATATTAAATATATAAATACATACCAATTATATGTAAGTGAATGCTTTTTTTTTTATTATTGTTTTTTCCAGCAAAAAAAGGATGGGCGGCGGCGAATCTAAATGATTTTGGTAGTTGTTGAAAGTGTATTTTTTTTTTCAGATATTTGAGTAAATTTAATTATAAATTTATATACATAATATATATTTATTTAATAAGTTAAATTTAAAACCTCTTGATTGAAATTCATAACTCTGAAGCTGAACAAGGGGCTGCGGCATCCTGAAACAAGTGATATTATTTAATTTTTTTTAAAATGATCATTATGTTTATATAATCATGCAGAAGTGATATTATTTAAATTATAAAATAAAATTATCAAATTTGAAATCAACCTTAATTTTTTTTATTTTTATAAAGATATTCTGATCATAATTTTAACCAAGATGAATTTTGAGTATTTATATATACTATTAAATGATTGTAATATAATGTATGAATAATTAATATTAGATTTATTTTAAAGGAAATAAAAGGCTTTAAAATTATCCTCCTCAATATTTTTTTGCGATGATTATCAGATATAAATTTTTTGTATTTTCATCTCTATTTATAATATGAAAATAAAAGGCTTTAAAATAAATTTTTTGATTTTTTTTTCTATTTTTAAATAAAAAGTTTATTAAGCAATCCACCATTTTTTTTTTGTGAAAGAACAATTCATCTTTTAGAAAAAAATTGTTGACTAACAAGTTTAAGAAAAAGTGATTTTTTAAACAAGCTTTTGAATTCAGCTTAAGTTTATTTTTGATTATTTTAACAATTTTAATTTTATTTCGAATGATTATTTTTACTAATTTTTTATTTAATTTGTTTTGTTTTTTATCTGTATAATACATGCTATCAAACTGACGATTACATATTTATAGTTCATTAATGGTTAAATACAAATTTAAAAAAAGAAATGATTCACCTTCTTTTACTCCTCTATATAAATTTTTTGTATTTTCATCTCTATTAAAATAAAAGGCTTCTTTTACTCCTCAATATTATAAATATTTGTTGAATGCATCAATAATATATATATTTTAAAAATAAGAGTGTATTATAATAATTACATAAATTAAATAAATAGAAAATACGCAAATTTATCTCATAAAAACAATTACTTTAATTTTTTCCAAAATAATATTAAAAATATTTTAAAGAATATTAAGTATTATCAGGAAATCAACTCACTTCTAAAGATAAAAGCAGTATTCATAATTCCTCCATTCTCATCATCACTATTTAAGTTAACCTACGGTACAAGTTCGATCTATATATATATATATATATATATATTTAAGAGTAAAAAAGAAAGTTAACCTAAAAAGAGCACCTCTGCATGTTTGCCGAGTCATGAACTTATTTCAAAATATTGCTCATATATTAGACATGCTCAAAATTTCACTAATTACGATGATTTTAACCACTTCTAAGAAGTATATACAATAGTTTTTAAATTATTGAATATAATAGCGATTGAAATCAGCCTCGGTATTTAGTATTGATTAAAATCACGCACCGGGTTGGGGCATCAAGGCGAGTTATCGAGGCTCGGTTTTCCCTCGAAGAAGTCAAGCGACCTTGTTAGGCGATAGGGTTTGGAAGCGTCAAGTCGTAGCTCATCTGACGAGGCTCCGTTTTCCCTCGAAGAAGCGTCAATTGTCCTCGTCGGATCGACCAAAGTAGCTCATCTGGCGAGCTCGATTTTCCCTCGTGTCTGTCCTCGTCGGACGACCGGGTTTGGAGCGATCAAGGCCAGTTCATATGGCGAGCTCGATTTTCCCTCGAAGAGGCTTCCGTATCGTCGGACCGACCAGGTTTGGAGGTGTTCAAGGCCCATAGTTCATATGACGAGGCTCCGATTTTCCCTCAGCTTGTCCGTCGACCAATGGGGTTTGGAGCAATCAAGACGTAGTTCATCTGATGAGGCTTGGTTTACCTCGAGAGAAGCGTCCTGTCCTGTCGGACCGCCGGGTTTAAAGTCAAGACCCGTAGTTCATAGAAAATTGATTTTCTTGAAACTCCAATAGTTGAAAATTGTCAAGGTGGTGGGGAAGCATTGATTAGAAATCATTCCTCAGAAAAATCATAATTTCTGGTAGATAATTTCAGTGTGTCATTCTTCATGATATTACTTGATGCTGTTGACTTGTATAGAAGGGGTATAATCGAATCCGCTGAGGATTTTTGACCCATTCTAGGTTATTTGTCAAAGTTTTACATGAAGACATTAACATGTATGGAAGAGGTTGAATCGAATCCGTTGAGAATTTTTGATAAATCCGAGGTTGTTTATCAATCAAAGTGTTATTTGATGACATTAACCTATATGGAAGAGGTTGATTCAAATCCATTGAGAATTTTTGACCCATCCGAGGTTGTTTGTCAAAGTGTTACTTGATGATGTTAACCTGTCTAGAAGAGGTTGAATCAAATCTGTCGAGGATTATTCACCCATCCGAGGTTATTTGTCAAAGTATTACTTGATGATGTTAACCTGTATGGAAGAGGTCGAATCAAATCAGTTGAGGATTTCTGGCCCATCTGAGGTTGTTTGTCAAAGTGTTACTTGATGACGTTAACTTGTATGGAAGAGGTCGAATTGAATTCTCTGACCCATCAAGGTTGTTTGTGAAAGTATTACTTGATGCTGATGCTATACTAGGTTGAAATCTGGCGAGAATTTTGACTTATCCGAGGTTGTTTGTCAAAGTGTTACTTGATGACGTTAACCTGTATAAAAGAGTCTGAATCGAATCCGACAAGGATTTTTGATCCATCTGAGGTTGTTTATCAAAGTCTTCGCTCTATAATGTTAACCTGTGTGGAGTTGGTGTTAAGTTTTTACCTATTCGAGGTTGTTTGTCATAGTCTTCACTTGATGACGTTAACCTATGTAGAGTAGGTCTGAAGTTTTGACCTATCTGAGGTTATTTGTGTCTTCTCGATGGCGTTAACGTGTAGAAAGGTAAGTTATTTTGTCAGTCTTAATCAGACCGAATCATGAAGACACTCTCATAATATGTATAAAAACCCTTATAATCAACAAGATATATATATATATATATATATATATATATATATATATATATAATATATGCTTTTTTCAATCTCAAAAAATTAAATTGAGCTTCAACTCATTTACAAGATAATTGAACTTTATGAATATCAAATTTGTTATAGAAGAATGTCATGCCTCTTTTAATTATGATAGTTAAAAAAAAAGTGATAAAATCCCTTAGTGACTATACTGAAGGCAACAAGATTGGCACTCATTATACTGCAACTAATATTGAAATAATAACTGCCATTATTACTATTGAGATAAATTAAAAATTATGATATTGGAGGTTCAGCCCAACCATATGGGTGAGAAAGGCCTAAAGATTCACTACTTGAGAGTAAAATTGTAAATTTAAAATATATTGAATGTGCTTTTATGAATATTTCATTCCGAAAAAATAGAAAAGGATTAGTTATGAGATAGTTTAAATCCAAAAGGGTCGAGCCAATACACATAAATGTATGAGATCCATCCTCAATCCATGCTTCATTATAGCATCAAAATTATCCAAAGATAAAAACCTTGCTAAGCATAACAGGAGTAAGAAACACAATCAACAGGTAGTAAGCTATGAAGGAAAAAAATGGAGATATAGAAACTGGAAGATGACAAAAAAAAGGAATTACAAGATGATGAAAAATAAGTTACATTCACATCAATAAGAAATCATGTACACCTCCCTTTCAAAGGACGAAAGACCAAATCGACATCTTGCTCCCAAGGTCTGTGCGAAATTACAGATCTTTGGGGACCTAAAGAACTAAAGCTCTTATAGGACAAGTCCAAGACGCAAATAACCCTAATGGAAGATGGAAAAAGTGTTTGTGAGGAGGTTGTTACTTGGTAAAATACAGGAGCCAATAGTGACTGTTACTAAGAAAATATCCAAGGTACATAATGACCGATATAGATCCACTCAAGCTCCTTATGTCAAATATCAAGTAATTAGTGGAGTAAAGGAAGACATATATGGCCACTAAATAAAAAAAAGAGGAAAGCATTGCGATTATTCTCTCTTTCAATAGGCGAGATGGATCGCAGGCATTAGATAGTGGAAAGACTATCCTACCTCTTCAACCATCACTTCCACAACCAGGGTTGGCGTCCCCGTTCAAAATCAAAACAATGGAGAAGTGAGAACTTTTCATCTGCGGCTTGTAGTGGAGAGGTCGTTTGTTCCATTGGCTTGTAGATGGAAAGGTCAAAGTTCACAACGATGATGGAGTCTTTGGTTTTAAATAACTACATAAATTTAGGGTGCTATAATAGTAAATATAATGGATCATAAAGCAAATTTAAACATATAAGCATATAATAAAACAAACATCCATTGATTCAGGTGATCGTATATAAGTTCAAAAAATATTTTAAAAAATTCAAAGAAATATTACAACTAAAAAAGGTGTCAAATGCCCTTTGAAGCTCTACAAATTATGCACTTAACTTATTTTTCAAAGGGTTTTTTAAATCAATTTATTGACCAAATACAAATCTAGATTTCTGTTTGAATATCTCCCTCATGATCTCACCAAAAAGTTTTTAATAATCCATAGGAGGATCGCAAGTGAAGGAAAATATTGTTTGGGGATTATAAACAAAATCATGGAATCGCTGGAGCGATAAAACCACCAGAATCAATATATTGCTATTGTATTATGTGGCATGTTGTTAATTGAGGAATGTAAAAATCAATATATTGCTCATTCTAATAGCAAATAACAATTAAGAGCAAACTTTTGACAACCATCAATAGGAGAAACATATGAAAAGAAAAATTTGGTGATCGTTGAGATGAACTATAAAGAAAATAACACAATATGATGCAAAGATGAAGGTATGCTCATACAAAACCTGAAGTTAATTTAGAATCACAGAGGTATGATTAAAGGAAATCCATGTCTTCATACTAAAACATCTAAAGTGGACGTAAAAAATGTAAAATAATATAGAATTCTTTTCATTAATGCATAATATAACTGAAAACTAATAATGTATGATGTATTAAAAAAATGTACCAATAAAACAAAAAAAATGAAGACATCTAAAGAAACTAGTTACAATCAGTCTCTTCTACCATCCAAAAAGTTAATAGATGCTCTAATAAACTGCGACCACTATTCATAATATGCCTCTTTTGGCCTCTGCCACAACATTTGGATAATGATTCCTTGAAATAGATTATAAAATGTAGGGCATCATCATCAACAAATTTGGTTTCTCATATATGGAGATGGAGAGGGATCCAAAGAAAAGTTGACATGCAAAATCGTGATTCAATAAAGCTATTAGGCATCTCATAAGCTAATGAAGAGAATTGAATAGATATCTTATAATTAGCAATAGCATTTTAATCTTTGTTATATATATATATATATATATATATATATATATATATATATATATATGTATATATATCTTATTTGTTTTGTTATATTGAGATAGAATTGGGATCCTAAAAGTGGAGTCAAAGTTGTAGATTTTTATGAGGGCATATTATTGTTTCTTATGTAGATTAGATATAGTTGCACTTTTTCTACATTTACTGCAAATATTTACAATCCCTTTATGATAAAATTTTAGGAGATTTACATACATACCCCATAATTTTAGAAATTGCTTTCTATGTATTTTTTTTAATCCGCTAAAATATGTGAATCTTACCAAATCACCTAAACTTAGTGTCTTATATTTCAGAACTTTGTTATGATTATTCTCTCATCTTCATTTATTTTTTGCTTAAAATTTTATCATTATCATATCAAAATTTTATTTTGAAAACCTTCTAAATTTGAACATGCAAAAAAAAAAATATCAATATCAATAAATTTGTTGCTCTAAATTTTGAATTCATGAAGAAGCATCTAAAAAACTCTCTCTGCCAAGAAAAACTCTACTAAATGGAGCATGTTGCCATCAATTTATTAATATGTGTGAAGGCAAATAGATACAAAAAAGGCTTAAGATATAAATCTCCTTGAAAATCTTCAATGAGATGATAATAAAAGGCATCATGAAGACACTCTCTATAATATGTATAAAAAGCCCTTATAATCAACAAGATATATATATATATATATATATATATATATATATATATATATGAATTTGAACTTTATAGAAGAATGTCATGCCTCTTTTAATTATGATAGTTAAAAAGTGATAAAATCCCTTAGGAAAGCATTGCCTGATTCAGTATCCGTTTCTTTCAATAGTTGAGATGGATCACGAGCATTGGATAGTGGCCAGAAAGACTGTCCTACCTCTTCAACCATCACTTCCACAACAGCGCAGGGGCGCAGGGGTTGGTCGTCCTCGTGCGGCTTGTAGTGGAGAGGTCGTTTGTTCCCGCATGGCTTGTAGATGGAATGGTCAAAGTTTACAACAGATGATGGAGTGCTGGTTTTGAATAACTACATAAATTTAAGGTGCTATAATAATAAATATAATGGATCATAAAGCAAATTTAAACATATAAGCATATAATAAAACAAACATCCATTGATTCAGATGATCGTATATAAGTTCAAAAATATTTTAAAAAATTCAAAGAAATATTACAACTAAAAAAGGTGTCAAATGCTCTTTGAAGCTCTACAAATTATGCACTTAACTTATTTTTTCGAAGGGTTTTTTAAATCAATTTATTGGACAAATACAAATCCAGATTTCTGTTTGAATATCTCCCTCATGATCTCACTAAAATGTTTTTAATAATCCATAGGAGGATCGCAAGTGACGGAAAATATTGTTTGGGGATTATAAACAAAATCATGAAATCGCGGGAGCGATAAAACCACCAAAATAATTATATTGCTATTGTATTATGTGGCATGCTGTTAATTAGTTGAAGTAAGGGATTCAAGTACTAGAACATTCAATAAGTTAGCATTCTCTTTTTCTAAATTTTTTCTTTTTACTTTGAAGCAATGAACAATAAGATTTCAATTATTTCATTACACATATATCATATTAATTTTGTAAAATCAAAATATAATTCATCTAATGCAATTGAAACTCCGCATAGCATAAACCATTTACCATTTACCTCATTATTTTCATCTGATTTGGAGTGGGAACTTGATGTGGAGGTGTGTACTTTTTCTTCATCATAAATTTTGGCTAATATGTATAGTATATAGTGTATATGTATAGTATATATGGTGTATAGTCTATAGTTATAGTGTATGTAGTATATATAGTACATATATAGTGTACTATTACTATATACTATATATATAGTGTACTATTACTTTATACTACACTATTATTATATGTAGTGTATAGTGCTAATATATACTACATAATATATACACTATACTTATATAGTATACACTACACTATAGTGCTTATATACTATACTAATGCTACTTACTGTATATGTATGGTATATATGCCACACACTACACTACTGTATATAATATATATGTAGCAGATAGTATTGTATGGTATAATAATTGTAATATAATTATTTGGTATGTGGTTGGTATGGTATGGTATATATGGTATACTATATGCTATCTATCTTATCGATCTTATACAATACATATATGTGGTATGGTATAATACCTGACACGTTATAGGTAATTATTATCAGTTATATATATGCTTATGCTATACCTTATCTTAATAACCTTACATCTATAATAGACACCGATATGGTATGGTATGGTGTTATTGTGTTATTGAATAGTATCTATATTATCTATCTTTCAATTGATAATAATATCAGTATAATTACTTGGTAATATATGGTATGGTATGTGGTGTGTGCATATCTTTGTAATGGTAATGGTATGGTTGTTATTGGTATTGTATGTGCTTTACACATTAGTAATGGTGTATGAAGTATGTAATATATTGAATGTGTACTATATACTGGTATAATATAAATTTGTAATGATACATACTTACATGCTAATACACGTTGATAAGACAAATATTAAGAGGTATTGGTATTTTTGTGTGTGTAATGTGCTTGTGTGTATTATATTGCACTTTTACTATATTATGGTGGTTTATGAATTGGTATATATTCTAGCATATTACTGATACTTTACATGCACTGTACACTTTATGTTATGCTTGCATGCTATATCTTTGTGCGCTACTATATATTTGATGCACAATAATGGTATCTAACACGCTATAATATTAATGCGCTTTATCATCTTGGTGTATCTGGTAATAGTAACACTATTACAATAGTGATTGTGGTATATATAATTAATGATAATGTATTACACTGTTACGCCATCGGTATTGTATTAATGTGTATCTGGGTTGTTGGTGGTATTGCTATCTTATAATATACTACGTTGTTGTTAGTTGCGTTGTATATGTACACTATTCTTGGTGTATATGTTATGCTACGTTATATGCTAATAACAATGTGCATCTTATGATTGTACGATTGAATAAATACTATTACTGTAATATATATGATACACTTTATATTCTTTATGCTGTATGTTGTGGTGTGAAAAATAATTATGTGTATATATTATTATTGTGTAGCATAGGTGGTATGGTATATACATACTACATGTTATTGAAGTAATATTATGTGAGAGTAATGTATACCATATATTATCAGTATGTATCTTACATGCCGCGATGGTATGTATACACTTACGGGTTATCTTTATCTTACATACAATTGTTATATCTATATGGTATGCTTATATTACATACACCTTTATCTTGATTAATTACGCTCTATCTTGTATGCATGTATATATTGTGTGTTGTATGGTATGGTTATAATACTTTAATATGGTATATTGTATATCTTGTTGATATATTAATAAACGTAATATGTATGGTATGTATGTAAGCACGTTATGTATACGATGGTTATTGGTGCATATGCACTACGTACTATCTTTATGCTACCTTGCATGCTACGTATATGTAGTTGGTGTATGTGAATGGTACAATACCGCGATACGCTGCGCTCATGGCCATGATTATGTATGTAATAATAACGTTAATGTATTATAATGCGTATTATGTTATCTTATATCTTACCTATCTTTGCAACATTACGATACTTCTATGTATACTACCGATCTTGAAGCATTATGGGAGTTGTATGGTGTAGTATTATGTAGTGTTGTGCTATATAATAATACGTTGTATTACTTGCACGCCTTTATGTTATCTGCCGATCTTTACGACACATATATCTGGTATCTTGCTGTATCGCACTACCAGCGGATCTTTGACTTATGCCCATGCTTTGCTATCTTGTACTATCTTGGTACTGGTGAAATGGTAACTTTCTTCTACTAATGGTATGGTATGGTATGGTTGATGACATATGTCTATGGTATGAATATATGTATATATTGATAATACTATGGTATATATGTATATAATATATACACTACTGCTATCTTATAATATTGTGGTGTATGCACCACTTTTGTAGTATGTTATTACTTCTGCTATCTTGTACTATACCTTCGTGATGGTATACCGCAGCTATGTTCTTATCTTGTATTACGTTATGCAATTATCTTACATATGCGATTGGTATATATGGATTGGTATATTATGTTATGTAACGTATAATGTGGTATGTAATATAATAATATATATTGTATATATATTGGTGTCGGATGTAATGGTACGTATTTATGTATAAATTCTATACAATACACTATAATATATTGTTATTCTTGGTATGTAGTATGTACACTTTACACACTTTATCTTGTATTATACAATATTAGCCTTATCTTGCATCATGCTATCTTATGCTATACGTTACATATATAAACCACCTTGTATACTACATCTTACCTTTATAATTAAGAAACAATTGGGTGTGTGAGTCTATGTCTTAAGTATATGGTACTCATGCTATATGGTATGGTATCTTCATTCCTATAATATGGTATGGTATATTATACTACTTATAAAATGGTATATTACATGTGGTATGGTGTGGTATGATGTAATTATCTATGTAAGTAATGGTACACTATGGTGTATATTATAATATCTTATGGTATGGTATGGTATGGATTGTATGTGGTATGTTGTATGCACTCTCTATCTTATGTGGTGCTCTTACACATAGTTATTGTGGCGAGAATTGGTATAGCCAGTGTTAATGTGCAGCATTGGTGTGGTATATGGTATCGTGTGTGGCAGAATTATTGTATGCTTACTATCTATTGATGGTATAATATATTATGGTGTGTTTTATGTTGACGCTTACGCCATGCGTTGTGCTTACGCTACGTATTACATGTATATCTTGTCTATTACGCTACGTTATATTACATCACCCGTATATACATTAATATGCCGCACTATAGTACATATTATGTACGTATATGCATATCTTGCTACGCTATGAGTAATGGTATGGTATGTTGTGTGTAAACAAACTATGCTATGTGTTATACTAAATAAACGCTTATCTGTATACTGTCAATGACGTTGGTTTACGTTACTATGTATGTTGCCGCAGGTAATAATTTAATTGGTATGCAACATGGTATACGCTTTACACTTTACTATGTTGATTGGTTTTTTAGTGCAGGTATGTTATATATTAAGGAGTATGGTGTAGATTAATAGCATAGTGTTATTGTGATAACGTAATGCCACATACAATCTGATGGTATGGTATATCTTATATACCTTACGCTATCTTATATGTACACATGGTATGGTAAATAATTATAAAACTATCTTGCATCTTAATAATAATATATGGTATGTTTTGTGTATTGTATCTTATACTATGCTTATCTTATATTTATGCTTTATCTTGTATCACATATCTTTATACGTATATTGTATGCGTTATATAATATAGTAATAGTTATGGTCTTTGTGTGTGGTGTATAATATTGTATGTTATGCACACTTTACCTTATACGCATATGTATATATGGTATTGTCACTTTATGCTGCTATCTTATCTTTATCTTGCATAATATGTATAATATATATATATGTTTTTTGTTTATATGGGGTATATCTTGTACACTACATACTGTATGTATATAACTATGTAACTATATATAATATATATATACACTACCATACATAATTATAATGTAATTTATATGAATTGGTGTAATGACCATTGTATAGAAAAGTGTGGTGTGGTGTTGTGATATCTTGTATATATATCTTACCACCTTATCAATTCTTATATCTTGCATGGTACATACACACTTTATACTAAGCTATACTGTATACACATATGGTATGGTGTATATTATATATAGTGTGGTGTATGTGTGTGTGGTAATATATATGGTGGTGTATACAATATATTGTAGCATTAGTAATCTTGCACTTTATCTTGTCTTTTAATCTTGTGCTACATACACTTTACACCATATTATCACATATACTACTACACGCATATTATGCTATATATACATACGCATCACTTTGCAGCAAACATGGGTAATGGTATGAATCTACTGTAATTGTATAATATGAAATGGTGTATCTTGCTATTAATCTCTATAATGAATATCTTGTACGCACTAATTAGGACATACATATAATGGTATATGTTATACTGCTGGTATAGATGGTATGATTGAATTGTAGTATATATGTACTACATATATGGTGTCTTGTTACTATATCTTTTAATTATATAATTGTATATGAGGTAAATAATATATATATTAACATATATGGTATGGTATACACCTTTACTACACCACCTATATGTATATGTATGGTATAGTACACTACACATTATAGAGTAGTTGTTATCAATTGTATGTAATATATATGTGTACTATCTTATCTTTGCATTTTTAATGTTTTAATCAACATATGTACTACGTTATACTAAACACACTATACTAATGTTATATATCTTATCTTGGTATATACTATGCAATTGGAACACTACTCAATGGTATATTTATGGTATGGTGTAATTATTGATGTATGTTAATATGTACAATTACTAGTATACATAATATTATATTCTATATGTATGGTGTATAATTACCTCAGTATCTTTACCTTGCACTTGTATCTATAATAGTAATATTTATAGAGTGATATATGTCTTAAAGAAGTTAGCGGTATGGTGTACTACTGCATATATAATTATAGGTATGTAGTGATATTACTGACATAAACTGATGGTGTGGTTTATCTTGCTAATCTTTTTGCTGCGCATGCATACACACCATGTTATGCTTTATATACATACGCTTTCATATATATTACTATGCTGCACTGCACTGGGTATGAAGCGTGTGGTATTGGATACTATTATGGTATGGTGGTGCACTATCTTTATACAAATATGATTAATGGTATATGTCTATGCACTGAAAATTGGGACATGCATATAATGGTATGTATGTTATACTCTTGGTATGGTATTATAGTTAGTTGTAGTATATACTACATATGGTGTCTATTATATATCTATGGTATATAATTATATGAGTAATAATATTATGTATGGTCGTATATATATGGTATATGGTATGGTATGCACTGCACTGCACCATACTATATATGTATGGTGAGGTATGGTATTCACTACACATTATAGGTGGTTATTATCAATTGTATGGTTATATATAATGTGCACTATCTTTATCTTTGTTTGTACATTTTTTTAATGTAGGTATATCTTGCTTCATACTACGTTATGCTAAACACCACTATACTAATGTTATGCTATCTTTATCTGGTATATCAGTAATTGGACACTTCTTACCAATGGTATGGTATGAGCATGGTATAGATGTGATGTTAATGTAATCTGTATGGTATGGTATAATATACGTAATATTATGTTCTATAATATGGTATATATTATACCTTATCTTACTGTACCTTTATCTTTATAATATTATGGTTAGTATATATTAATTATGGTATGACCTTTTACACATATATATATGGTATAGCGTATGGTATATTACTAGTATATACTTGGTATGGTATGGTAGTAACATTGGTATGAATGGTGTGTTTATGTCTTGTTGTTGTGGTGTGTTTGGTATTATAATATAATATTGTGTGTACATACATTTACATATATCTTGCATAATCTTATTGTAGTGTGTATTATTACTGGTATATCTTGGTATGTGATTGTGTGGCATATATTATATAATATTATAGTGTATGGTGGTATATGGTGTGGTATATGGTATGGTGTACTACGCCATAAAATATCTTGATGCTACACTATGCTATAACCGCGGTATAATCTTTAACGTATGGTATGGTGTTTACCTTACACGTTTATCTTCGCAGCATTGGTAACAACGCGTTCTACATATTGTCTTTACATAATGCCTTGTAACTACGTTTTTTTTATGCTTGAGGGTGTATGATAATGGTGTGATTACCTTGCTATATACTTATGCTATCTTTATCTTTATGCTTTACTTGTACTATGCATATGGTTATTGGTTGGTGTATATGGTATAGTATGGTGTATATAATTATAATATAGTCTTTACATTACATCTTGCATATGCTATTATCTTATTCTTGTATCTTGCATGCTTTAATATATTGGTGTGATTGGCTGTTGAAATGATGTGGTGTCTTAATACTATGTATATGTATGTAATATTGGTGTTATGGTATCTTGGTGTGTATTATATGGTATCAGTATGGTATATATGTATAATGGTTTTTATGCTTATATGGTGTTATTGGTATGTTGTGTTATTATGCATGGTACTACGCAATATTATGCGCTATGCAGTAACTGTGTTGATTCCTTGGCTGGTGTATCTTTACGGTATGGTAATTGACGCCTACTTTTCAATGGCGTTATATGGTGTAATGATGATTATGATGTGTGTGCGCGATATTACGCTTCTGATGTTGTTGCGTAAGTTATTGACGATTGCATTATATGTTATGCTATGGTGGTGTTATGCTACATATAGCACTGCTATGCTATGTGCTTCTGCTATATTTTTGCTATGATTATGATATGGTAATGATTATTTGTAATGGCATGTATGGCATGGTGGTGGTACATGGATGTGTTGATGGTATGGTGTATGTAATCTTGTTGGCGTGTTATGGCGTGGTATGGATTGATTAGCACGCGACAACCAGTATCACAAACACTATTTTATGTAACCAACCTTTTCCTGCTCGCCGCTATCTTTATCTTGTGGCTATATCTTGCATATCTTTAATACTTATGTTTATATGCATGCGTTATATGCCGCACTTCTTTATCTTGATTCAGCTATATGCTGCACTCATTTCCGGCAAGCATATGTGGTATCTTTGCGTAATGCTGACACGTTACCGGCGTTATGCTAGGCACGTTATCTGAGGATCTTTTGCAGCATCGCATCTAATTGACTGGTGGTATGTTATGATTATTATTGTGTTATAGACATGTATAAATATGTACTGCATATATGCGTTATGCTTGCACTATGGACATATGATGTCTTGTGCTATATATACGCATGCTTGTATACCTTGCGCATAATCTAAATGGCTGCATCTTTGTACTTTGTATGTATGGTATGGTATATATAGTATGGTATTATGGTGTATATGTATGATATGGTAATAAACGTATGGCGTGCAATAATGATGTGTCAGTACCTGATATCTGATCTGGGTTATATTATCTATCTTTCTCTTGGTAATTGTGTGGTATAATACACTTTACATCTATGCATATGTTATTGTGTTAAGTTGTGGTTTAGTGATTTTGATGTACTACATCTTAGAAATATTGTGCATTATGATTATTGTTATTGTGCCACATAAAATATACATTGCACTTTCTTCTGTATACTATATCTTATTGGTGGTATGTGGTATATACACTACACTGCAATACTAAATATATTGTGACGCTAAAACTATCTACATATATGTATGTTATATTATGGTATGGTATATGGTGTTATTAAGAAATATATAGTAATGGTTTACAATTTGTATGGGTGTGGTGTGTCTGATGTATGTTATATGTGATATAACAGTACACTATCAATATAATATCTTATTACTAGTAATGGCAGTCTGATATATAACCTGTTTATATTATCTTTATAATATTGCTATTAGGTATATAATATACAACTATCTTTATCTTGCATACATTTATTGTAGTTGTGGGTGTTTAATGTATTGTTATTGGTTTATATCTTTTGTATTAGTAATAATATATATGAAAGTGTGATATATATTATAAATGAGTGATATGGTTTATTATGGTATATGTATTATCTTATATTATACCTTCTTATACTACATGTATGTAATTAGTATATCTTGCACCTACTATTTCTTTGTATGTATATATATTTACGCTTTATTCTTATTTATTATGGTGTGTGGTATGATTATTGTTACACTCTTATGTATTATCTTTATCTTTATCTTATCTATGCATATATGTATATTAAAGTATATGGTATGATTATGTGGATATACTTACGCTGTATGCCTTTATATTATATCTTACACTATACTTATCTTATATGCTTTGTGGTGTTATTGTATAGTATAGTGTAATTATTATATGTAATATATAGTATAACATGTTATGGTATGGTATGTTATGGTATATAAGCACGCATTGTATGGTATATTATGAATATTGTGGTGTATATCTTTATGCACTATAATATCTTGCTATCTTATCTTTATCTTACCTTCTTATGTTGTATATAGTAATAGTATAATGTAGTATATTATCTTGTGGTGTAGTATTGTGTTGGCAATGGTATGGCATAATGTATATGGTAAAATATGGTGCATGGTATATGGCATGGTATATATGTGTAGCATTATAACCTTTGCATTATGTGGTGTGGTATGGATGTGGTTGATGGTTTTGCTTATATGGTATAATATCTTCAGCTATGTATATGCACTATACCTGACATATTATATGCACCTGCACTATGCTACACTTGTGTCGTGTATGTTGTATAGTTATGTATTTAATAAATCTTATGGACATACGTATTGGATGGTATAATATATCTTGCACGCACTATATTATATGATTTATAGTGTTATATGTAACGCTATACTGCAACTGCAGCCCATCTTGCAGTAATGAGTGTAAGGTATATATGGTATGATGTGGTGTCTTTGAATTATAGAAGATGTATGGATGTATGGTATGTGGTATATATGATGCTATGTGTTATGCCTTCTATGCTAATAATATAATGGTATGCTTATATTATACGCATAATGTGTTTGGTATGTTCTAAGGATAGTGCTTGTATGCATTGTTTTTGTAAATGTGGTATCTTTACATTATGGTATTATAATATAATATAATTAGTACTTATAATATATGCTATCTATACAACTACTATATGCTACTATCTTATACTATAGTGACATTCAATATAGTATATTATGGTAATGTGTCTTTGTTATTAGTATATAGTTATGGTAATGGTATATATACAATTGATAATAGCACTTTCTGAATACAGTAGTGTAATGGCTTAACTACTACATGTATATGGTATGGTATGGTGGCATGGCATAATACACTTTATCTTATCTTTGTACTATATAGTAATAAAGGATGTGTATATGATATCATATGGTGTGTACTATTACATGTATGTATATAATATGTGTATTGATTATTGTATATGGTGTATGGTATGTGTGATTATTAATATTATGTTTGTATATAGTAATGGTGCACTATGTATGTGAGGTATGTAGTGTGGTATATTGTCTGATACTTATCTTCTTGGTGTATCTTACCCACATTCTGCTATATCTATAATATACTATCTTGATTATCTATATGCCGATGGTATGGTATATTATATTATAGTGTAATTAGTGTTATTGGCACACATCAATATGTATATAATTATGATTGTTAGTTAGTATATAGTATGTTATATTGTGAATTGTATATATAATGTAGTGTATATAAAATTGTAATGCAGATTATATTATATGTAATTCAGCTAATATATTATGAGATGTGTATATATAATATTGGTATAATATATTATGTAATATAATATGTGTATGGTATGGTGTATTGGTATATGGTATCATATGTGTATAATTGTATGTGGTATGTTATTGTATGCTTGTTAGCGTGGATTGTAATGTCTTATGGATACTACGTATATGGTAGGATATTGTTATTGTGCACATATAATATATATGTTGTACTTGCATATATTATGTCTATATCTTTATGTGGTATATATTATACCTTTATATTATGACATACTTGTAATATATACAGTGTGTTTGTATGTTGTGGATTGTAGTACATATATACTGTATATTATACTTATACATTATAAGATATTTGGTGTGTATATAATGCTTTTGTGTATTTTAATACACTACACACTCTTTATGCTTTACAATCTTTTGCTTCTTATCTATACATCTATATTATGCGTTATACGTATGCACCAGCTTATCTCTTTATCTTTGTACTGGTATGTTGAAGTATCTTGTATTGCGTATATATGGTATATACGCCCGACATCTATATCTATAGTTATATTAATAATGGCGCATTGCATTATACTTTATAATGGTATGTATGGCATGCTATCTATGGTGTGTATATGGCGTACTTTATCTATGGTATGGTGTCTTTATCTTATCTATGGTATGTATGGCATAGTATCTTTGCTTCAGAGTAATATCTTCTTGGTATGGTGTATGGTAGTGTTATGGTATGTTTGTACGTTATAATATGGTGTGATTGGTAATAAACGTATATCTTACGTATCTTTATGTTATCTTACATATAGTGGTCGTATGGTTATGAGGTATGTATGAAAGTTAATGGTTATATTATGGTATGTATATATGTGGTATACGCATTCTTTATATATCGCGTATGCTACACTACGTATGTTAATATAATGTAGTTATTGTCTATCATGCTGTATATACTGCACTTTATCATCATCTTGCTTTTCCAGCTGCATTTCTGACACTGTGTATGGTGTGCTGCAGATGCCTAAGCATGTTAGTATTTGTGCTTTATGATAATATTGGTATGATGGTGTATTATGTAATATGATATTAAAGATTTACACTACTTATCTTTGCATATGTACGCAATCTTACTTATGCATATCTTGCGTATGTGTGTATTGGTATGTGGCGTTGTATGTGCGGGGAATGATTGTTGGTGTATTGCTACGTCTTGGTAATGGTATGAGTATGTTATGTTATTGTTATTATGCTATATATATATGCGTTGTCTTACTGCATCTTTGCGTATATGGTATATTGTTCTTTATATACCGGCATCTTTATATGCAGCGCAGCATCTTTGTACGCTGTATCTTGTACTTTTGCGATCTTGTACATCTTGTATTGAGGTATATAACTAAAATCTATCTTATCTATATGTAATACTGCCGCTTTATTCTTTATGTATATGCTGCGCATCCTGTACATCTTTGTATCTTGTATCTTTTGATATTGACCTTGGTATGTATGAGTTAGTATGGTGTATCTTGTAGAATATGATGTAATGGTATCTACGTATATATCTTGCGTTACATATATGACTTGCTACACACTGATTATCGCACTTCATGCTAAGGTGTTTGTGTGGTATATTGTATATATATGGATTATAGTTGCATAATATATAATATTGTATATGTTGTTGCATATTACATATGCACGTAATGCTATGGAATGTAATGGTGTTATTTACACTATATACTTCTGTATATGGTATGGTATGGTATGTCTGATTATATAAAGCACGTTGTTATGGTGTGGTATGCATTGTAGTATACTTGCACTATATCATTCTGTTTATCTTATCTTGCTTGTATATCTTTAGCAAACATCTCTATTGTTTGTGATTGATATCTTGACCTCTACTTATTCAGATTGTAATGGTATATAATATTATTATTGTATGGTATGTAGTATGATGGTGTTAATAATATAATATTGGTATGCTACATATAGTATATGTATATATTATGGTTGTGGTGTATAGTAATTAATGAATATTATCTTTATGGTATGGTATAATAAACATATATACATTGCTTGTGGCTCTTTATCTTATGTTGTGGAATAATGTTATGCTATATTATATTGTGTTATATTATACTACACAATATGGTGGTGTATACTGCAACGTATCATGCTACTTTATACTATGCTATATGTATAATGTATGGTATGGCATGAATATATATGCATATTATATACGCTAGCTTTATACTATGCACTACATATTAACACTTATGCTATATTATATTATCTTGAATGTGTTTATGTACTCTAGTTCATGCTAAGTGTTGTTGTGGTGTATGGTGTGGTAATATATTATGGTGTGGTGTGGTATATGGTGTATGGTATGGTGTGGTATATATATTATGTGTATAATAATGGTACGCTTATGTGGTATGTGGTGTATGTGGTGAATCATGTATTGTATTATGTAATACTCTGATGCGTTTAATATCTTTATCTTATTGGGTATGTAGTATATACACTTAAGCATGGTATTTAGTACTTGCACATTATATTATCTATATACGCCGCCCTCTTGCGCTGTATACTCACTTCTGTGTTAAAATCTTTACTGACCTTGTATATAGTATGCTGCATGATCTTAGGCACCTTCTGAGGTATCAAAACTTACCTTTATGCCTATTAACATGTATTATGGTGAAATTGACCGTATTGAATGTATATGTATTTGTTGTGCGTATAAATCGTTATCTTATCTATCTTCTTTACTGCAACTATATTATACATCTTTATGCATATGCGTATGTGAATAGGTATGGTGGTTATATTATCAGTTTAATTATGGTGGGGTATGTAACGCCCATGATAGTGGTGCGCTGTATGTGGTGTGATGTATGTGCCTATTATGTTATATTATGGTGATATTATGGTTGTATTTTTATGCTTTGTATTGCTTTGGTGTATATATGTAATAATATCATCGCATGCGTTTATCGGCTGCGCTATGCTTTATGTAATATGTGCTGTATCTGCATATATGATCGTACATGCCTGATGTACGCTTCATCACATGCTATTGGTATGACGTATATATTTGAAGTGTTATAACAGTTATGGTATTATAATATACATTGCATATCGTATATTAGTTCACGTTATGCAGCTACATATATGGTTGCACTTCATGTTATGCTATGAATTATGCTACGTTACATGTATGTTGCTATCTTTATCTTATGCATTGCACACTATATTATGCTGCAATGTTGTCTTGTATGCTGTTGAGTGGAATAATCATACGCATTACCTAATAATAACACTACAGGTGTGGTATAATGGTTGTAGTATATGGGTTACAATCTTAGGGATTAATGGTTTATAAACTATAATTTATCTTGCTACACTATGCATTTACAGCTTTATCTTTGAATATCTTGGTGTGGTTGGTATCGATGGCATCACATTATCTTATATATATCTTGTAATATTACTTATGTAGTATGGTTGTATGTATTCTGAATTACTACACATATAATAATGGTGGTGTATATGTATATCTTATATATAAAAATTATTAGGTGTATATCGGTCTATATTGTATATTGTGGTGTGGTATAGTATGTATATGGTGTTATTTAATATATATGTATGGTATGGTATATATCACAATTAGTGACTACTCTCATAATATGTGAGTGTACTACTTTATCTTTACATATATGGTATGGTATAATTAGTATGGTAAATGAGTGTACAATGCTATCTTTATCTTGCGACCGTATATATGTATGCTATGCTATATGTATGGTGTGGTATCTGTACACATTATATTATTACTTGCTACACTCTGATAATTTATACATATGGTGTTATACAATATATTATGAGATAATTACGCATGTATGTGCTTATGTATGTAGTAGTGGTGGTATATAATTATGTAGTATATCTTATCCTTTGCATCTTTATATATGGTGCTATTTTTTATATTATATGTTGTGCTACCTTGCACCATATATTCACATGCACAATCAGATACTATACGCTTGGTATGGTGTATTAGTATGATTAATGATTAAGGTGTGGTGTGGTATATGATAATGGTGCTATGTATGGTGTCTTTACCGATATATGGTTTTCTGCACATGCACTTGCTACACTTCTTTCACTACATATACATCTATTGTGAGTATCTTGACACTTCTGCTTGCACTATCTTGTACATAATATATTATATGCATGGCATGGTGTGTATTGACATTATCTTTTTCTTTATCTTTATCTTTATCTTATCACTATTATCTTTATGTTATGCTAAACTTTCTTATACTGATATAGTAATGTAGTGATTATACGCTTTATTACTTGTGATACACAAGATTATTGTATATATGTGCATATGGGTGTATTATGCTGCAACATATCTTCTGATGGTGTTATCTTTCATGTGTGTGTGGTGTATCTATGTATTACATATTTGTATAGTATAGTATAATATAATATAGTATATAGTAGTGTATTACACATACTACATACATATAGTAGCATATACTATATATGTAGTATAGTATAGTACAATTTATATAGTAGTATACACTATAATAGTACATTATAATTGGATTGATATTATTATGTTGTAGTGTATACTTTTTGAGTGATTGGATTGTATATTATGTACATTTATAATGGTTGTATATGTTATGGTATAATGTAAATTGTCTGATTCTACATAATATTAGTATACCTTATAATAGTATATCTTATCTTGTATATTTTTATTATCACGTAGTACCAATACCGCATATGTTATAATTTGTACTTTAACTGCTTAATATAGTATAATTATTGTAATGAATATACTACATCTTAGTAATAGTCACAGTATATATTATATATTGTATGTTGCTTGTAATTATACGTTGTCTTTGCTACATCTTGCTATATAGTTAGTAATATACGTTATCTTTACTGATTTACACTTGTTATTATATGTACATTACTTCTTGTATATATTATTTTTTGCTACGTTATATGGTATATCTGTATATTATGGTGTGGTATGGTGTATTACACTTCCCCATATACATACTTGTACTATACATATGTGTGGTATATATAATTTTACACATTATAGGTGGTTATTGTCAGTTGTATATATAATATACTATTAATGGTATATTATGTTATGAATTATGTGTATATAATTATTGTATCTGTTGTTACTTGCATACTTACATACTATATACATAATGTTGACATCTTATCTTATGTTAATGTGGATAATTATATATGTAATATTTATAGTGCGATTATATATAATAGTATGGTATGGTGTATGGTGGTATATAATGTATGTATAATATGGTGTATTGTATGTTATCTTACACACAATCTTACATAATGACAGTATATGGTATGGTTTGGTATGGTGTATGTCTTGCTTACATATATTGTATAGCACTATATTACGGACATTATAAGGGTATATATAAATTGTATATGTATTGTGTACTTAACTATATTGTATATGCTTATATCTTATATAATATATAATATATATATGGTGTGGGTATTATTGGTGTAATATCTACAATGCTAATGAATATTAGGTATATCTATTCTATTAATTAATGATTTTTATAATTATGGCATGTTACATATGCATGCTTTATCTACGCGTATGTTGTCTTGCGTCTGATGATGTTATGGTGTATATGCTGTTATTGTGCTATATATACGTTATGCTATACTGCATCTACATGTATATATATTTTGACGTTATAGTATATAATGGCATCTTGTATATTATACACTATTATAGTGCGGTTATGGTACATAAGCATGTTAGCATGGTATGTGATGGTGTTGGATTATATCTTTATCTTGGTAATATTATGGTATGTTATTGGTTGATGGTTGTGCTATATATATTATGTTGTCGCACCGAGATATCTTGGTCTGGTATTATATACTATATAATATACAATGACACGCTGGTGCACATATATGTATGTAATTGGTACATACCTTATTCTGCAATATGACATGAGGTATTGGTATTGTGGATTAGGCATACTATGCATGCCTGTGGTGGTATATCTTACGCATATTTACTGTATGTTATATATGCTAGGGTGTAGTTGAGCATGGGATGACTATATATACACAATATTGTATATAGTTGGTGGTGTATGGTATGGTTATAATGATTATTTTATATGTATACTATATATATACTATGCTATACTAAACCAGCTATCATATGTGTGGCAGGAATCGTGTATTACATTACATATACTGATAGTTAGTGTATGTATGAGAGATTGGTGTGTATAATTATGATTAGTGCTTAATAATGATTATTATTTATTATAACATACATTTACACTACATGTAATGTTGATATATATCTGGTCAATTATATTGTAGTGTAGTACAATGTATATTATATGTATAGTATAATATATACACTATATATCTATCTTATCTGCAGCTTATATATTATTCTTGTATAATGGTGTTAATGTAATACAAAATATATGAGTATTTAACTGCTAACATGGTATAATATATTATAATACTGGTATGGTATTATTGTATTATGTGAGTATGTTATGGTGTGGTATGGTATAGTATGGTAACACTACCTTTATCTGATATACATGACATATATATATAATGTGTGGTATGATTAATGTATATAGTATTGGCTTATATCGCTATGTTATGCTATCTTTTATCTTTACCATATATATTATGTGTTATCACAGGTATATTACATTACATGTATCGCTATATTGCACTACACTAGCGCATATCTTTATGTTATTATCTTTATCATTGCACGTAATTGTATAGTATAGCAAGTTATAATTATGGTGGTATTGTATATCTTTGATACGCACTGCACTACTGTATACATATCTTATCTTTAATCATTTATGGTATAAATTATGTATATAATGTGAGTGTATGTAATATTACTTCTTATGTATGGTGTTTGTAACATTGTGTATGGTATGGTAATTACATTGGTATATGTTATGTGAATGCCGATTACTGTATATTATACGCATTTATTATAGTATGGATATGCTTACTTTCATATATGTGTGGCAATGTGGTATATTATATTATAATAAGTCTTGTGTGAATAATACATACGTAAAAGTATGTATGTAGGTAGTATATGATTGTTGGTATTGTTGTATGTGTTATTATGGTAATTTATGAGTGTATTTATTGCGATATTGGTATTATGTATACTACACTATATTTAATGTTATATTATATTTATACAATAATATCATGGTCTTAAACACCTTTATCTGAATCTTTATATTTTTCTTTGGTAATGGTATGGTATGTTATATAGTGTTATGTGCATACTGCTATGGTATATTATAACACTCATCTTTGCGTTATATGGTGTCTTTATAATGTATAATTATGGTGTGGTGTATTATATAATTATGTAGTATATAGTAATAGTGTATGTATGTAGAATGACATGTGTATATTATGTGTGGTACAAATGCTCTATTTTGTATATCTTTACACTACGGGTATTTGGCATTAGTTGAATATGGTTTGGTATCTGATCTTGCATATAATATATGCGATTACTTTATAACTGGTATATGGTATGGTATGTGTTATTATGGTATTTTTATTATGGTAATTGTTATCAGTCTTGTCTACATGCTTTACTACTATGCTATGCACTACCTTCTAATTTTCACCGCACAATGCTTATCTTGTCTTGTCTTATAGCGTGTATTTGCTTTATCTTTATCTTTATGTTGTCATGTTCTGCCTGCATGGCCACATACTTTGCTATTATACTGCTATGCTTATTTGTATACGTTCTGTTGCGATATGTTATGGCGGTGTTGGTATGTACGTATTCTATGGTATGGTATAATGTAATATATTATCTTATCATGTCTATATGGTGTAGTGCGATTATTGGTTATAAATATGTATATATTTGCCAGCTATGCTTATATGTAATACGTTATGGTATACTATATTACGCAACATATTTATGTCATTATTATCTTTATCTTATCTTGCATATTGTTTTATTTATATAAATATCTTTATCTTATTCTTGCCTTTATAAATGGTGGTTATGGTGTGTGATATGCTATGTTATACTCTTTATTATATACACTACTTTTCATGCACGCGGCTATATATATTCTTTGCTAATGTGCATATGGTGCTACGTTATCTTTATGGTGATGGTGTATGTGTTACATTGTATTCTTATGGTATGGTGTATGTAATTATGGTACATATACACTTGCATATATATGCTTTATGTAATGTATGTGATGTTATGACATCGCTATCTTTATGGTAGTGTTTATGAGGTATGTAACACTACATCTTTTCTTATATATATATAATTATATCTTTGTACAGCATTATATATGGTGTATGTATCTTCTTACTATGTTATATGGTATAATATGTATGGTGTGTAATGACATGGTATGGTATAAGATGCTGATGAATCTTTATATATATATGTATTATTGAGTGATTGTGGTGTGTATATGGTGTATAGTGATTGGTGGTATGTATATATGTACCATTGGTAATAATATTATGTTATGGTTAAATATGTTATACTACATAATATACGTTGTCTTACACTACTATTTTTGTATATGGTGTCTGTTATTATATCTACATCTATACACTATCTTTATGCTACTTTGCATAGTAATAGAAGTGTATATATGGTATGGTGTGGTATGAATTGTGTAGTATATACTACACATAGTATGTATGAGGTATGGTCTTGGTGTGTATGTATATGGTAATATAATGTATGGTAGTGTATTTATGGTATGCTATATTATATATAGGTATAATTATTGAATTGGTATATATACTTTATACTATAAACTAATGTGTTATTATTAGTTGGTGTATTGTATATGCTATTCTGCACAGTATGATTATGCATTGGTATATATAATATTGTATTAATTGATATTGATGCATAATATGGTTGTATTATTGTGTGTATGGTACATATATATGTATATATATATTACCACTATCTTTATGTGTATGGTATAGTTATTGTATGGTATATAAACTTGTCTTTATACTATGCGTTATATCTGTTCTGAAGTTGTATCTTTATGTTACGTTGTCTAGCACGTGCTTATATATATGGTTCTATTCTTTAATCTACGCATCTTATATGCGTTATACTTTATCTTGCTGCACTGTCTTTTTGCATGTTGCATGACTTTTATGTTTGTATTTTCTTGTGGGCATGGTATGTATGTTTACTGTTATGATGTCTGCTGCTCAGTGTGATATTGGCAGTTATTGTGTCATGTGTATGGACGTTACGTTTACGCTTTTGCATGTAATATGTTATGTATGATTAATGATGTAATATGTTATGCTATACTGCTTATATTATGCATTTATACTATCTTGCACGTATATGCTTTGCTGGTATCTTGCGGTTATATTATCTTTATATTGTAATAATGTAATGCAGTAATAAATGGATATATTATATGTAATACTACGCATGGTGTAATGTGCTGCTTTACGCTACATTGCTATGCACTACTGTTACTTTATATTTGCATTTATATACACTTATACTGCCACCTTTACCACTTTCATGCATACGGTACATTACTGCATATACATTACTATATATATATTATTGTAGTATAATTTAATATTATGTAGTATACTATATATAGTGTTGTAGCATAGTGTATAGTATAGTATAATGTGTAGTGTAGTATATAGTATTATATGTAGAATATAGTGTAGTATATAGTGTATAGTATAGTGTAGTGTATATAGTATGTATATAGTGGTTAATTTTGTAAGCTTGAGGATGGTCATGTCTCATTCATACGAGTTTGGGTTTGGATGAGTGAGTAGGCATGGGTCTTAGTTTAGGCCATAGGATAGGTAGAACCTATTTATCCTAAGGCATATCCTGGGCTTAGGGTTTGCTTCTTACATCTCTAAGCTTGGGTTTAGTGTTCCCTTAACCATTAGAAGTGTATTATCACTAAGAAAGATCTAAGTGCTTAGATGGTTCCCTAGGATGAGGAGGGTGAATTCTCACTCCAAAAGTGAGGTCAACATAAATAAAAATGAATAATTATTTAAGTCATTCATAACATGAACATTTAAATAACTTAGAAGTTTAGGATGGTCTAGTTTAACTTTGGCAGCCCAATTATTTCATCTCTATAGGTTCAAATAATATTGAAGTAAAACTTTAATTATATGAAATTTAACTAAATAATAAATTACAAAATCCTTTGCAAATCAATAGTAAGCTTAATAATTAATTAATTAAACCAAATAGATTTAGTAAGGATACTAAACTATGAAGCTCAATAATATCATCATGAATCACTTAACTTCATGAATTTAATGCATATAGTAATAGTAGTGTATAGTGTATATTGTAGTGTAATGTAGTATCATATATTACATTATACTATATGTTGTGTATAGTATAGTGTAGTAGTATATACTACACATAATATATATATAGTATAGTGTAGTGTAATATAAAGTGTGGTGTATAGTGTAGTGTATATAGTATGTAGTGTATAATAGTATATAGTGTATAGTACATGTAATACACTATACTCCACTACACTATATAGTACTATAATATATAGTACATACTATATACTAGTAATGTATAGTATATAGTATAGTATGTATAATTATGGTATAGTGGTGAGTGAATATACTACATCTGTGTATTAATATGTGTGTTGTGGCGTGGTGTATGGTATGGTATAGTATGGTATAGTTATTGGTGTATGCATACACTATGGTATATATTATTAGTATAATTATATTATACCCGTGAGTATGTGTATGGTATTATGGTGTGTTTGAGTATCTTGTTGTGGTATGGTACTGATGACATATATAGTGTTACTATTACTAGTATGTACTAGTATAGTATAGTGTAGTGTCTATATATATAGTATATACACTATAGTATATACATTATTACAATATACAATATATAATATATACCTTTGTGGTGTATTGTATGGTATAAAAGTACATTTATTATGTTATGGTATGGTAGGTGTGGTACTTTATATCTATATTAGTGTTATTGGTGTGTTGTATGAGCCATATGTATTATTAGTGTAGTGTATAATATTATATAAGTAATTATAGTAGACATTACACTATACTATACTATACATTATATATGTCATTGTCTTTATAATATATGTGCGATTATGGTTATATAATTATATGATATTGTGTATGCTACACCCGCGATTATATAGCACATCTATCTTATACTTACTACTACGTTGCACTTCTACTGTTATATATATATATTATATATACGCAGCGATCTTATCTATGGTGTAAGATGCCATATATTACTATGGTTAGTATGTATGGGTATGTGGTATAAGAGGTATGCACTTATCTTTACACGCACTATCTATCTACCAGCATAATCAATGCTATCTTACACTGCATATATGTTTTTATAACTATGGTGTATATTGGTGGTAATATTATAGCATATCTTGCATTGCTTTATCTTTATCTTATGGTGGACGTATGTATATATGCTTCCATACTGCACGTATATGGTTGCGCTCATGATTTTTGCGCACGTTACATTGGTATTATATGCTTTATATGTGATATCTGACCGTTGTATAATTTTGTTTGTATGTATGCCATCTTGTACTCTCTTGCGTTATGTTATGTGGTGTATGGTGTAAAGGTAATGAGATTATTATTTTATACATATCTATGGTGTTGTTATGCTCATATTATCTTATGTATTGATTATCTTTCTTATGTATAATACTTGCTTGTATTATTGTATGCAGCATTGTATGTATCTTGTAATATCGTTTGTGGTGTTATTCTTATTATAGTTATGTATTGGTATTTATAATGTGTTTGGTATCTTTGTTGTGGTGTGTTTGGTATTTATGTGAGCATACTTGTAATATGTATGGTGTGCTATATACTACATAATATACTACAATTCTTTATCTATACTGTTATATAATTGACATACTATTATATATACTATGCACTTGTGTATGTGTATGAGTATATGTAATTGATGTGGTATTGTACATGGAAATATATGGTATAATATATGGTATAATTATGTGGTACACATAGTATGTATATTATCTATGTCTACATATTTACATGTACACTTTGTCTGCATACATTGCTTATGCTATATATCTTTATGCTATTATAATGGGCATTTTATATATGGTATGGTATGTGGTCATTAGTATGTATGGTATGGTATATACACTAGTAATAGTGAATTATTGTATAATATATATAATATTGTAGTGTATATATTATGCTATCTACTCTTACACTATTTATTAAGTATGGTATGTAGTGGTATATATGGTGTATAATTATGGTAGTAATGTGGTATGGTGTGGTAATATGTATACACTACATACATCTTGTCTTATCTTGAGATGTAATATATGTATTGTTACATAACATATAGTGTATATACTACATCTAGTAATGGTATAATTATATTATGTGTATTATCTTGTTATTACATATAATATGGTATATTAAATATTGTGTATACAATATGTAGTATAAGTTATACTACACTATATTATAAATACTACAATATTATTATTATTTACTACAATAATAATGTATACACTATCTTATGCTTTTATTATGTATGCACTTTTATTTTGGTTATTGTGTATTATTGTGGTACATCTTTTATGATGATGTGGTTAATGATATTGTAGAATGATGTGGTATATATCTTTGTGCTATCTTGGTAATGGTTTAATATGACAAAATGTATTAGCTTATAATTGTTATTATATGGTATCTTATAATATATATTACTTATACTATATCTTGCACTGTACACTATATACTACGGGTATATGGTATCTTTACTGATATTAGTGTATTTTATATTTATATTTGATTGTGCCGTTATTTATATATATATATAAAACGCTATGCTACACAACCTTCTTATGTATGTTATATGGGTACCAGTATAAAATACTTTATAATATATTATTCTTGGTATGTGGTATGTACCTTTTACACTATCTTTATCTTGTCTGATGTATTACACACATACACCCGCATGCATACTTATGCACTTTATATCGCATCTTTATCTATAATTGTTGTACTTGTATATCTTTGCATGCATTTATATGTGAATCTTGTATATACATCTTTCTGACCGTTATATATGGTACATTTGTATGTTAATTGTATTATTATATATGTTATGTTTATCTTATATCTTTGTCTTATATATACACGTAGTGCGATTATTGTGACTAATATATTGATAACTTGTATATCATATTGTATGGTGTGTTTGAGTGTTATATGGTGTGGTGTGGTATAATACATGCACTTATGTAATAATACTCTTATATACTATATATTATGTGTTGTGGTATGTATGAATGTAACATTGGTATAGTGTGTTTAGTTTACTATTGTAGTGTGTTTAGTATTATGTAGTATACTATATATAGTGTTGTAGCGTAGTGTATAATATAATATAGTATAGTGTGTAGTGTATATATACATTATACTAGTAATGTATACTACACTATACTATTATTGTATGTAGTATATAGTATATATATAGTATAGTGTAGTATTACACTATATGTAGTATACTACAATTACTACGCTATATTACACTACATTATTATAATATACATGTAAGTAGTGAATAATATTATAGTATAGTGTGTAGTGTAGTACTATTATACTATACACTACACTATTATAATATTACACTACACTATATATTATATACTATACACATCATATAGTATAGTGTAGTCTATGCTACTACATTACACTACAATATACACTTTATACTAGTATTGTAGTGTAATGTAGTAGCATATACTACACTATACTATATGTTGTGTATAGTTATATATATGTCATGTATACTACATACTAATAATGTGTAGTATATAGTATAGTGTAGTGTGTTGTATATAATATAGTGTATATTATACTACATACTATAGTTTAGTGTGTTTTGTATTGTGTAGTATTGTGTAGTTTAGTATACATACACTGTATAATAATACACTACACTATATTATACTTATATCTTATCTATGTATCTATATTATGGTATGTATAGTCTTATAGTATTGTATGTGTGTTTGGTATCTTTGTTGTAGTGTGTTTTGGTGTTATGTGGTATCTTTATATATGGTGTTGTGGCATGGTGTATGGTATGGTATGGTATGGTATGGTGTGTATTATGTGTACACTTCCACTTTAATATATACTACACAATACTATTATTGTATGTAGTATATAGTATATATATAGTATAGTGTAGTATTACACTATATGTAGTATACTATAATTACTACACTATATTAAACTATATTATTATAATATACATGTAAGTAGTGTATAATTATGTGGTGTAATGGTTAATACTGCTACAGACTATACACTACCTTTGTTACATTATTACACTACACTATACTATACACAACATATAGTATAGTGTAGTATATGCTACTATATTACACTACAATATACACTTCATACTACATTACACAATAATATACACTTCATACTATAGTATGGAGTTAATAATATTATATACCTTACTATTATGTTACATTGTGGTATGGTTATATATCAAATATTGTGTGTATGGTATATTAATATAATGTGTTGTATATAATATTGTGTATATTATACTACATACTATATACTATACTACTATTATAAGTGCACATTGTACACACTATATACTATATACTATATTATACACTACTATATAGTATAGCACATTATATAGTATAGTATAATAATAGTATAGTATATTACATTATATTGTGTATTGCTTCACTTTACTATGTAGTATTAATTATATGTGAATTATGGTGCGTGATAACGTTATATATACTATATATAGTGTTGTAGTGCTATAGTTTGTAATGTATAATAGTATATAGAGTATAATATACTAACAGTAATATAGCATTACATATATATCACATTATACTACACATTGTATGTAGTGTAGTATAGTATAATATATAATATGGTATGGAATTATGGTATATATATGTTATATTGTTGTTAAGGTATATAGTGTGGTGTATATACTTAGCACATCTTATATTATATATATTATGTATAATATGGTATAATTATGGTGTGGTAATGTGCGATACTATACACTTTACATATAATATACGTATGTACACTTTATCTTGTAATGCACACTGCACTACATATAATGTACATTTGTACTTTACTATTGCACATAAATGGTGTATGTGTATTATGGTATGCACCATATGGTATCTTACTATGCTATATGGTATATATTATAATATGGTACTATACTATACATATATGTAATATACAATATTATAGTGTGTATATGGTATGTGAGGGTAATGTGTGTATGGTATGTATATTATAAATGTGAAGTGATGTATGTATGTAGGTATGGTATGGTGTATCACTACTACATATCTTGGTATGGTATGCTTATATAATATTACGATTATATGGTATGTAATATATATGGTCAATTATGATTGTGGTATATAGTAGTGGTAATTTTATATCTTGGTATGTTATGGGGATTGGTGTGTGGTATATACCTTGTATCTTTACACGCTATCTTATACTATACATCTTCTGACACTATAATATAGTGTATGGGTTAGTATTGTAATTGTGTGTATGGTATATAGTTATTGTAATGTGGTGTGTAATGTATATGTGTTTGGTACAAGTGCACTTTATATCTTAAAGATATGTATAATGTGTAATATGGTAATATTGTTATTGTTTGTATATGTCTGTTACGCTACTGTATGCTATCTTGCATCTTGTAATGTTATGCTTACACTTCATATATTATGCTAAAGGATATATCTTACATATATATATGGTATGTTAAATCTTATGTATCAATGTAATATATGCTATACTTTATACATACTAGTGGACATTTACCAGTATATGGTATGTGTATGTAATAATGATATTATAAAGGAATATATACCTTTACATCTTGTATGTAATGTTTATAGCACTACGTATGCTAATCTTATGCTGTATATTATAATATATACATATATATATGTGATAATATATAATGTATATAGTGGTGTAATCTGATCAATGGTAATGAGTGGTGTGTACACTATACACTTATGCTATGACTAGTAATTGTTGGTATACATGTATACGCACTTTCACGCTACACTTATACTATGTATGCATTTACGTATCTTTATCTTTGTTTGTTGTTGTGTTGATATATGGTGTAATTATTGTATTGTAATGTTACACTATGCCATATATGGTGTAATGATATTGGCGGTATGGCTATGTATTGCTTATGTATGCATATGTTCGCTAAGATATGCTTTGCGCTGCACTGTAATGTGGTATGGATTGTTATAGCAGATATTACCTTTATATGTTATACTGGTATAATATTACTTTGCACTATACTGTATATCTTGCTTTGTTGTTGAGTTATGCTTTGCTATATATATATTATCTGAGTCAGTATTGTATGTTGTGTATTCCATAATTTTTATACTTACACAATATTTTTATGTTATGCTATATTATGGCATGGTATGGATATGTATTGTGTATGCTACACATTGCACATATATAGTTGTGATTGAGGTATGGTAATATATCTTATGGTGTAATATGCTTATGCTATCTTCTTGATTGGTGTATATGAATTGTAATGTAGTGTGTGGAAATTACCTTTACGTTATCTGATGTATATGTATATATATGCTACGCATGGTGTCGGTCATGGTTATGGTATAATGTATATTAAATATGTTATATATGCCTTGTTATGGTATATAATTATGGTATATGTATACATCACTATCTTACGATATCTTATTACTTATGGTGCATTGATTAAATGTATGGTGTTGTAATGTGGTGTATGGTGTGTGATGGCGGTATTGTGGTATGCGTGGTATGGTGTGCGCTGTTATTTTACACTCTATACGTTATGCTATATACTATCGTGTATTGAGTATATATGTTATACTATATCTTTGCTATACTTATCTTATGTTGGCATTGTGGTATGTACACTATATGCTTACACTACGCACACGCTATACTATCTTCACTACATTGCATTTATGAATTATTGTACTCGGTGGTATACATTACATATACACCACGCTATGTTGTCTTTATCTTTGCTGTATCATCGCATCTACGCTATCTATTATGGTATGGTAAATATATTGTTAATGATATATGGTTTGTGGTGTATTGCTATGTATATATGCTATATGTATACTATATGTTACACTACATGCTTATGGTAATCTTATACTACATGGTAATTGTTATTATTGTGTCTTATCTTATGGTGTATCTTCACGTAATATGGTGATATCTGTCTTATACTATGTGGTGTGCTATTGATACATACATTTACCTTTACGTATATCTTGCATGTCTTGTGTGGTAGTGTTCTTATTACTGGTATATCTTTGTATGGTATGAAATTAATGATTGGTATGGTGTGTTTGGTATAATATTGTGGTGTGTTTGGTGTTGTTGAGTGTCATTTATATATGGTGTTGTGGCATGGTGCATCTATGGTGGAATGGTATGATTATGTGTGGTAATATAGAACCTTTATCTTGGTAATGTATTTTATATACTATATCTTGCTTATCTACATAATATTTTATATATCTTATATGCAGCTCTGATATTATTATCTTTATTATCTATTATATATGCGTGCGTTAATGTATGCTTTCATATATGGTGTTGTGGCATGGTGTATGGAGATGGTATGAATGTGAGTCTATATATATATATGGTATGATTATATATGCACTACCGCGATCTTGTGTTGTGGTGTATGGCATGGTATATGTGGTGTGGTGTATAATGTTTATCTACCTTTGAACTATATTATCTTGGTATATTGTGTCTTAATGTATGTAATGATATATCTTTATGAATATTACCATATGGTATGGTATGGTATGGTATATATAATGTTATGGTGTGTGTAATGTAGTTATGTATATGGTATGCTATATGGTATCTTACATCTATATATGTCAATAATATTGTGTGTATTGTATATATTTATACCACTACATCTACCTTATATGGTGTTAATATTTATACACCACACTCATATCTTATGACATGTATACTACATATATATATTATACATATTGTGTATGGTATGCATTGTTATGCAGGAATTATGTGTACGTATGGTGTGTGAGCATTATTGAGTATGTAGGGTATGTGTTGTATGCTATGTTATAATTATCTTATATCTACCTGATATCACATGGTATATTATGGTGTTACATGTATCATCTTGTAAACATGTTATCTTGTATGCATGTATTTTGATTAATGTAGTAGTAATAAATACGCATGCTACATGCTTGGTGTATCTTGCGCATGGTATGATATTGTTATATTGTACGTATGCTTGCACTTTGTAATACTCAGACTGTATGTGTGTAATGTATGAGGCAGCAATTATGATGTGTATGCTATGCATTGCTTATGCCTATGCTCACGCATCTTTGCTGCTCAACATCTTTGCATCTTGCCTTTATCTTGGTGTATGGTATTGCCTTAGTGTATATGCTTTGCTACGTGGCGGCATGCTACACGCTCTGCTTTACTTCATGCTATATGCGCAGCATCTTGTATCTTTATATGTAATAAAGTTGTTGCTAATATACGCTATCTTGTAACCTAATGTAATAAGCACGTTACATGCTGTGTTGGTGATTGGTGTAGTATGATTTATATATTATGTTATGCTATTAATATGTATGTGTGGTGTAATGTGGGGTTGTGGTATAAATGTATGGGTGTGATTATTGGTACTTTATTGTCTATCTCATATGTTTATTATATTATTAGATATGTTATATATGTATTAGTATGGTATGTATATTATATATCAGTGTATTACTAATATGCATACAATGTATTATTATTATTGTATATAAGTGGTGGCGTCTCTTACACTTATCTAATCTGATATCTTACAATAGTATCTTTTTACCATACTTTATACTACCTTTACACTATATAATAGTATGTACAATATTGTAGTATATAGTATAATATAGTGTAGTATAATACATTGTGTAGTTTATGTATGCACATGGTATAGTAATTATGCATATATTTTTTATATTATGGTATGGTATAATACACCTTATATATCTTCTTTTTATTTTCTAATATTGGCGTTGTATGTTAATATACGCCATTATTGTTGTATATTACTATATCTTTATGCTATCTATGCATTGGTATGTAATTATATTATGTATGGTATTATCATATTTATGCATATATGTGGTATGGTATGTTACATTGTGTTTAGTATTGTGTATATATACTGCATACTAGTAATAATTATGGTATGTTGTGGTGTGTATGTATATGTATATGTGGTATAATATTACACAATTTATGGTATAAGTATCTTTTTATTACATGTATGGTGGTATATAGTAATTGTGCATTATATATGCAATCTTATGCTATACTTTATATTTATGCTATATAATATTATATAATATAACATTATGTATTATATGGTGTTTATCATGTAAATTATATACTACGCACTATGGCGTACTATACACTATATGGTGGTATGAGTAATTGTACTATACTATACTAATCTTAATTACTATCTGGTGTAGTATATACCATACTATACTTACTCTATTACAATATACTATATGTGTATATACCAACATGTGCTGCATGATTTTGGTACATACATAGGCATGGATTAGGTATGGGTGTATAATTGTCTTTATATGGCGTTATGGTATGAATTGTATGTATATGTCTTGCATGCACTTTGTATACCATATCTTTTATGCTGTACATGTTGTGCTTTATATGGCTTGTGTGTGGTATGTGGTGTATTTATGGCATGCTTAATTGGTTATATGTACTTTGTTGTCTGTATGCAATACACTTTATATTATGCTATCTGTTGCTTGTATAATATATAATCACGTTAGTTGGTGTTGTAATATGCTTATACTACCTGTATATATTATATTATGCCTTTTATTGTATGTACTTATGTATACTACGTAGATTGGCGGTGTGCGCTCTGTACTTATCTATGTATATTGTGCTTATATGGTATCTTATGCATACATGTGTAATGTGTTGTATATTGGGGAATTTACATTGGTATAAGTGGTATGTGTTATTATACTACGCTATCTTATACTATATGGTGTGTTATGTGTATATGGTATATAATGTATATGTTGTGTAATTTATGAGTGGTGTATGTTGGTATATTATACATATCTATATATATATACACTATATATATATATATATGGTATTATGGTCAGTAATATTATAATTAGGTATACAGTATTACTGGTAATGTAGTGTATATGGGTAAGTGGTGTGCAATATATAATATGGTGTTGTGTGTATGAATTATTTGCAACGTTATATTATTATACTATTGTAATAATACTACAACTATATATGTAGTATAGTGCATACATGACAATATATACTAGTGTAGTATATAGTGTACAGTATAGTGTGTACTATACTATACTACACATAATACTTTATTCTTTATGTAATAATGGTATGGTAATTATTGTATGTTCTACTGCATATATATATATGTTGGTACACCACATGCATATATGGTATGCTATATGGTATATCTATAGTATAATACTCATAGTATATCTTGGTGTATGATATATATACTATACTATTATAGTATATACATAGTGTAATATATGTATACATAATATTATAATATAATATACTATTACTATTGTGTACTACATATAATAGTATTGTGTGTAGTATATATACTACATATTAGTAATAGTATAGTATATTGTAGTGTAGTACAATGTATATTATATATAGTATAATATACAATACACACTATACTAGTATGTATATAGTATAGTGTAGTGTAGTATATAGTGTAGTATAGTATAGTGTATACTATATATATGTGCTTATATAGTGTATAATATAACATATATAGGGGCTGTTTGGATGCCTGCATTTGGAATGCAGTGTAAAAGGAATTCAATGTAAAAGGATTACTTTATAGTTGTTTGGTTGAGAGCTTTACAAATTCATGACTTTGCATTTTTTGAGGCGGCGGAGGACGGCCCGGCCCAGGGCCGTGGCGGTGGCGCGGCGGTGGCCAGGCGGCCCGGTAGCCAGCAGCGGCAACAGGACCCGCCGCATCAATTGGCTGTGTATTTGGAATTGACCAAATTTAGTAATTCAAATACATAACGGCCTTCGGTGTATTTGAAATGCCTTTGGAATTTTACTTGAAACCAAAGCGGCAGAAATGTTCAAAAGTATTTGGAATCTGATTGCATTCAAATGCATATAATCTTATAATATATATGTATAGTGTATATAGTGTGTATATGAGGTTCAATGTTGGGTATGTGGGAGAGCCAATCATATTGTAAAAGCTTATTATTATCAGAAAAATAAGACATCCAAAGAAAATAACAAGACTTTTGAGCAAAATCGATCTTATCCACAAATTAATATGATTACTTCCGATGTCAATTATTCTCTTCCTTTGAGGTATGTTAGCCCATCATATGAAATTTGTTTTACATATTATTTTGTAGATTGATGGATAGATACCCGGGCAACTATATATGTGAGTTTTGATAAATTTTGATTTTCTTTCTATTAGGATGCACCAAGAGAAAGCGTAAGTATGGGCAATGGAGCATTAGATAGTATGGTTGGAGAAGGAGATATTAATCTAAAATTGACATAAGGAAATATTTAAAATTATATTTAGTTTTATATATGCTGAATACTAGGAGAAATTTAATTAGTAGTTTACTACTTATTTAACATGGTTATCATCTTGTTTTTGAGTCAAATAAGATTATTATAACCAAAAGTGGATCATTTGTGGGTACGAGATATTTATGTAATTGTTTATTTAAATTAAATTTATCAATTTCTAGCAAAAAAATATTTTGCTTAAATCTTTTTATTTTATTAATTATTTCTTCTAACATTTGATATGCAAGATTATGACATGTCAACTACAAAACAATTAAAAGATATGAAGTTTGAAATTTGCTTTCTAGCAATACAAATTAAAAAATCATTTAAATCTATTTATGTTAAGCAAAATGATTTATTAAATCTTATTCATAGTAATATTTATGATTTAAATGGTAATTTGACTAGGGGAGGTAAAATATATTTTGTTATCTTTATTAATAAATTTTCAAAATTTTGCTATGTTTATTTAATCAAAACTAAAGATGAAGTTTTTGATATATTTAAGAAATATAAATTAGAAGTAGAAAATCAATTAAATAAGAAAATTAAAATTTTAAGATAGGATAGAGTTGGGAAATATATTTTACTTTTATTTAATAATATTTGTAAAGAAAATGATATTAAATATGAAGTTACTCCTACATATCATCTTCAATCTAATGGATGAGCAGAATGAAAAAGTAGAATATTAATTGATATGGTAAATGCAATACTAATCTCATCAAATTTATCGAATAATTTATGGGGTCAAACTTTATTAACAACTTATTTTAATTTAAATCAAATTCCTTATAAAGATTCTAATAAAATATCTTATGAATTTTGAAAAAAATATAAAACCCAATTTGAAGTATTTAAAAGTTTGGGATTATTTAGCTAAAATATTTATTCTAGAATATAAAAAGAGAAAATTTGGATTTAAAAATGTAGATAATGTATTCATTAGATATTCTCTTAATAATTTTACTTATAGATATTCTTATTATTAACTCTAATATTAGTGATATTTATATTAATATAATTATGGAATTTAGAGATGCTACAATTTTTGAAGATATATTTTCTATGAAAAATTAGATTCTATTAATCAAAAAGTATCTTCAATAGAAAATTTTATGATAAATAATGATGATATTATTTTAACTAATAAAAATGAGCAAAAATTAGAAAAAAATAAAAGATTATAAAAGAAAAAAATTTCAATGATGATTTTTATTTACTTTTAATAAAAATATTTATTTAAGAAAATGATCCAACTATTTTTGATGAAGCTATGAATTCTATAGATCTACCATTTTGAAAAGAAGCTATTAATAATAAAATAGATTCTATCTTATCAATAAGATTTGAGCATTTTGTGATTTTCCTCTTGATTATAAAACTATTTGATGTAAATGGGTATTCAAAAAAAAATTAAAATTAGATGGATCTATATATAAATATAAATCAAGATTAGTAGTCAAATGATATACACAAAAATGGTGTTGACTATTCTGAATTTATTCTACGATTATTAGAATTTTTTACAATTCATTTGTTTCTAGTTTTATCTTTAGCATATAATATAATTATACAATAAATAGATGTAAAAAACTATATTTTTAAATGATGATTTAGATGAAGAAATTTATATGAATCAACCTAAAGATTTTATAGTAAATTGTTAAAAATTAGAGTTTATAAAATAGTAAAATATTTATTTGGATTAAAGCAAACTCTTAAACAATAA